>CM055734.1:842688-885188 GCA_029465975.1 Dallia pectoralis
ATTCTCTCCTTATGGAGTCAGTAATGTGATTCTCTCCTTATGGAGTCAGTAATGTGATTCTCTCCTTATGGAGTCAGTAATGTGATTCTCTCCTTATGGAGTCAGTCATGTGATTCTCTCCTTATGGAGTCAGTAATGTGATTCTCTCCTTATGGAGTCAGTCATGTGATTCTCTCCTTATGGAGTCAGTCATGTGATTCACCTTGATATTTAGTGGTCTTGGTGATGATATAATATGGGTCATTGGATTATAGATGTTTCCAATTAATATCAGTCTATTTTTTGTTTTATTATAAATCGATCTCTCTTTCACACAGTTGCCTCGCTCTCTTCCCATATCTCTGTTTCTCTCTACCTCTCACCATGATTTCTCTCACACCCTCTATCTCTTTCTTTTGGATAAAAGTTAAGCTTTTTTCAAAAGGTTTTCTGATTAGACGTCCCAGTAATCTCAGCATGTTCCATATAAAACCACTGCTGAACGCAAATCTATTTAGACTGAATGTGAGGAGAAAATAGGAAGCCTTCAATTCTTTCTGGGCTGGAAAACCAAAGACATCTACAAAAAGACAGACACAGTAACCGTTTGTAATGCAGTTAGTGGTTAACTTAGCATGTTAAAAAGGGGCTAATTATCAGTTTGCTAATTATCAGTTTGGGACTGCTGACATGGTGTTTTTACCCAATCACTGTGTTTGTTTGAGACATTGACAACTAGGGATGCACCGAAATGAAAATTCTTGGCCGAAACCGAAAACCGGAAAAGAGGAAACCAAGACCGAAAACCGAAAACCGAAACACCGAAATAAATTATGCCAATTATTAGTACCATTGCATTTATGGATATGAGGCACCAAGGGCGTAGGTTTGGTCTCAGCTTGGGTGGGGACATCTCCCCCCCCCCTCCGGCAAGTGAACTTTTACTGAGAATAATGTGATTATTTTTGCGTTTAGTTGAGACAATAGCCTGTTGCTTTTATACTACTCTAAAGTTTAACTAGCATAGGCCTATCCATGTGCAGACAAAAATCATTATGTAGTAATCAACTTTTAGATGGTAATGCTGTTTGTCAGATTCAATATATTGTAGCGACCCTGGTGGTGCCACTACTCCGCCCCTACTAATGGGATATCCCAAATAGGCCACATTACATAAGCAAAATATACACAGGAAACATTTCCACTGTTTATTGTGACTGTAAGATTCTAACATATGGGGTATGTATTAACAGAAAGCACTGGTAACTTTACTGTTGTCTTCAGTCACTCTCCTGTGTACTTATAGCGTGTCAGATAACTCCCCTCCCCTAGGTTTTTTAGCCAATCAAATTACGGCGTTTCTAGTACCGTACCGGCTCTGCGGTCGGAATTGACCCAAATCGCTTCACAAACTCATAACGGAGTTCGCTAAAATATTAGTGGGGACAATTTAGTCATGTTAAAATGTTGTTGGGGACATGTCCCCAGCGTCCCCCCATAAACCTACGCCCATGTGAGGCACTTTCTTGCAGGATTTCACTGAACATATCAGACAACGAGGGTGCATGTCCCTCATCTAGTGCAGAGAGACGAGTCTTTTTTTCTGCGCTCTGATCTCCGTGCGCTGCTGCTCCGTGCGCTGCTGCTCCGTGCGCTGCTGCTCCGTGCGCTGCTGCTCCGTGCGCTGCTGCTCCGTGCCCTACTGCTCCGTGCGCTGCTGCTCCGTGCCCTACTGCTCGGTGCCCTATTGCTCCGTCTCCACGCGGGTTCTCTGCATCCATCGCCGCCTGGATCATTTCTCGTGCGCGCTGCTTTATTTCTGCATCCAAGTAATGGTCTTTATAACGCGGATCAAGTACAGTCGCGATGAAGTGCAGAGGATCCGAATAGATCACAACATATTTCGGCCGTATTGTTTCGGTGATAAAGGTATTTCGGTGGCCGAATATTCGGTGCATCCCTATTGACAACAGAACACAACACACACACATACAGTACATCACACACACACACACTGACACACACACTGACACTGACACACACACCGACTCACTTTATTCCTGACATAAACCATTTTACATGTATGCTTCACATTAATGGGTTCATTGGCTAACGTTAGGAACGTTTGTAATAAACAGCTAGCTTGGCAGTGCTGGCTAACACATGGTGGTATGGACTAGCTAATGGACTAGCTAACGGACTAGCTAACGGACTAGCTAACGGACTAGCTAATGGACTAGCAAATAAACTAGCTAACGGACTAGCTAACGGACTAGCTAACGGACTAGCAAATAAACTAGCTAACGGACTAGCTAACGGACTAGCTAACGGACTAGCTAACGGACTAGCTAATGGACTAGCTAACGGATTAGCTAATGGACTAGCTAACGGACTAGCTAACGAACTAGCTAACGGACTAGCAAATAAACTAGCTAACGGACTAGCTAACAGACTAGCTAACGGACTAGCTAACGAACTAGCTAACGGACTAGCTAACGGACTAGCTAACGGATTAGCTAACGGACTAGCTAACGGACTAGCTAACGAACTAGCTAACGGACTAGCTAACGGACTAGCAAATGAACTAGCTAACAGACTAGCTAACGTTCTATACCAACATACACCAGTACTCAATAACCAGTCAAAGGTGGATGTGATTCTCCACCCACACCTCTTCACACAAAAGTACATTACCTATTACTCTCCAATGTATTGGTATTTAATTTAACACAGAAGGGCTGTGTCCAGAGTCTTTAGGCTGACACCAGATCAGCTACACAAACAGGTGGACAAGGACAGGTGCTATGTAGGCAGTGACAGCAGGAATCATCTGGCAAAATCTGATCTGTCTCACAACCCAGTTGACAGAGAAAGTCTGATGCCTCATCACAGACATTTTATTTAACGTCATTGATAAGTCAGGGGTTTCTGGAGAGCTTCACTGTGACAAAGAGGATCTGAACTCCACTCAAGAGAAGAACCTCAGGAGCTGGTCCCTTTATAGAGGACAAGAAAAAGCTTAAATCAGGAGTTATATTATATATTATATTAGACAAACAGTTTTGTCTGTCTAGAGAGGCATCAGGCAGATAAAGAACTAGAAATCAAAAGCTCCCCTGGCTGCAGTAAACTGCACACCAAATAAACCAGATGTGTTGCAGACTCGACTTACAAAAGCACCCTTACAGAAAGTGTAAATGTATATTTTTATTACGTTATATTTGATAATTGTAATGTGGTTAAACAGTAATATGTTAATAAGCTTTGTTAAGTATATCTATACACTGGTTGGTTAATACCGCTGGTTGGTTAATTATGCTGGTTGGTTAATTATGCTGGTTGGTTAAATCCGCTGGTTGGTTAATTATGCTGGTTGGTTAATTATGCTGGTTAGTCAATTATGCTGGTTGGTATATTATGCTGGTTATTTAATTATGCTGGTTGGTTTATACCGCTGGTTGGTTAATTATGCTGGTTGGTTAATTATGCTGGTTGGTTAAATCCGCTGGTTGGTTAATACCTCTGGTTGGTTAATTATGCTGGTTGGTTTATACCGCTGGTTGGTTAATTATGCTGGTCGGTTAATTATGCTGGTTGGTTAATTATGCTGGTTGGTTAATTATGCTGGTTATTTAATTATGCTGGTTGGTTAATTATGCTGGTTATTTTAATTACATTATAATAAGAATAAATGTATTTGTATCCAATCCTATAGGACAGCATAAAAAACACTTGTTCTTACCGGAGTTGCTACACAAGGAGGAGTCTCCTGGCTTTTGAGTTGAACACATTGATAATGTCATCATAATCCGAACTGTCAATAAGTTCTCGTTCAAAAGACAAAAGTGTTAAATTGTACAGGAATCCAGTCTATGGAGGACCAAGTCTGCCAGAATTAAAAATAAATTAATAAATAAATAAATGCATCAGTACAAGTATTTTACATCAAAATATACGTTAAAAAAAACTATAGAATAAAAAATGTATTTATTTATTTCCACAATCATTTATTTCTGTAGTTATTTATTTCTGTAAGTATTTATTTGCAGTTAGAAATAAATAAATAGAAGAAAACGACAGATTAATTAAATGTTCTTATATTTTGATGTAAAATACTTGTACTGATGCTTTTATTTATTTATTCATTTATTTTTAATTCTGGCAGACTTGGTCCTCCATACCAGTCAGCATGGATGATCTCAGGCGAGTTTGAATCCTATTTGTAGCGGAGAAAAGTCTCTCAACGCTGCAGGACGTTGAAGGCAGTGTTATGATCGCCCTCAAAACACTATTTATGTTGGGAAATATTTTGACAGGGCAGCTATCCAGTACTTCCATTAATGTGGGAAAGTCAGTCTGAGCCTTTTAACAAAGTCACCATCCGAATAATTCCGAAATGTCACATATGTAGCTTTCAGTGATATGCAGTCTGTCACACAATTAGCTAATGGTGCAACTTTGATGGCGACAACGTGATGTCACGTAAAAGCTTTGTGAACTGATACACATTTCTGAATATTTCATTTTCGATTTTTAGTAGCAACTGTATATATCTTAAATTCTAAATGTCCTCAAGGACAGACAATTGAACATTACAAATAAATTATTTATTTGTGGATTCATTCATTTTATTATTTTCATGAATCTGATTGGGTGGGCCACCTCACCTGTCAATCTGGATGGGCCTGTGCCCATCCAGGCCCACCCATAAATCCGCGCCTGGTATGCAGTATGCCACACCATCCTCACACACACGTATGCAGTATGCCACAAAATACACACACACACATATGCATGCAATATGCCACACCATCCTCACACACACACACATATGCAGTATGCCACACCATCCTCACACACACA
The DNA here is from genome assembly GCA_029465975.1 of Dallia pectoralis. NCBI lineage: Eukaryota > Metazoa > Chordata > Actinopteri > Esociformes > Umbridae > Dallia > Dallia pectoralis. Next base: position 847,531 of record CM055734.1, read on the forward strand.
TATGTATGCAGTATGCCACACCATCCTCACACACACATATGTATGCAGTATGCCACACCATCCTTACACACACGTATGCAGTATGCCACACCATCCTCACACACACATATGTATGCAGTATGCCACACCATCCTCACACACACATATGTATGCAGTATGCCACACCATCCTCACACACACATATGTATGCAGTATGCCACACCATCCTCACACACACATATGTATGCAGTATGCCACACCATCCTCACACACACATGTATGCAGTATGCCACACCATCCTCACACACACGTATGCAGTATGCCACAAAATCCACACACACACATATGCATGCAATATGCCACACCATCCTCACACACACACACATATGCAGTATGCCACACCATCCTCACACACACATATGTATGCAGTATGCCACACCATCCTCACACACACATATGTATGCAGTATGCCACACCATCCTCACACACACATGTATGCAGTATGCCACACCATCCTCACACACACGTATGCAGTATGCCACACCATCCTCACACACACGTATGCAGTATGCCACACCATCCTCACACACATATGTATGCAGTATGCCACACCATCCTCACACACATATGTATGCCAAAATCAAAGTGAATAAGAGAGAGAAATCTGTACGGTCCGGGTTGAATAGTTTAGAAAGTTGGGACAGGGAGACACAGATGAAGACAACTAATGAAGCAGGAGAGACCAGGAGGTCTGAGGAGGCAGGCCAGATGCTCTAGTTTCCCTGACAGAAATACAGGTCAAGAGCAGATTTATGAGGGAGGAAAGAATGTATCATCTCCCTTGGCTGTATCTTGATTTTAACTGCACAGGAGGAGGTAACACAACTCTTAACTAGCATGACAGGAGGTAACACAACTCTTAACTAGCATGACAGGAGGTAACATAACTCTCAACTAGCATGACAGGTAACACAATACTTAACTAGCATGACAGGAGGTAACACAATACTTAACTAGCATGACAGGTAACACAATACTTAACTAGCATGACAGGAGGTAACACAATACTTTACTAGCATGACAGGAGGTAACACAATACTTAACTAGCATGACAGGAGGTAACACAATACTTAACTAGAAAGCGTACAATTTCTGCTGAAATTGTGATGATGTGTGCTTGCGGTCACCCGTAGTCGACTGTGTACTGATATCAACTGCCAAACTGAGGTGACACTGCTGCTGCTCTGCCATAGTATGCAATGTGTTAAACCTATCAGTCATTACTCATGAATACACACTACTGCTGCATGCACCATAGTATGCAATGTGTTAAACCTATCAGTCATTACTCATGTATACACACTGCTGCTACATGCACCATAGTATGCAATGTGTTAAACCTATCAGTCATTACTCATGAATACACACTACTGCTGCATAGTAGCATATGAAACAGCATTATAAAAACTGCTAACGCTAGCTAGCGCGCTAACGCTAGCTAACATGCTAACGTGTAAACAGAGACCCAGAGAAAGAACTTACCAATTCATTCATGCTGCAGCTGTAGCTAACGCTAGCTAGCGCGCTAACGCTAGCTAACATGCTAACGTTAGCTAGCGCTAACGCTAGCTAGCGCGCTAACGCTAGCTAACATGCTAACGCTAGCTAACATGCTAACGTGTAAACAGAGACCCAGAGAAAGAACTTACCCATTCATTCATTCATTCGTTCATTCATTGCTGCAGGATATGTCTGTGGCTGTTGATTGCAGTGTCTGTGGCTGTTGCCTGGCAGCTATGCCTTTGTCAGGAGGACCAGCTGTTCTCATCAATATCAGAGCGCGCTGCCTCCTCCCCCCCGCCCCTTCCAGAATGTTCCTACTATTTAGCCAATCAACAACCAGAAAATGCTGTCTTGATGTATAACATGTTTATGTAACCCCAGAAATGTAGGCGCTATCACAATTTACAAACGAACAAAAAAACACCAAAAATCGCTTTCAAATTAGAGTGGAGAAAATCACCGTTTCTATGGATGTCTATGGGGAGGCGCAAGTTGGAAACAAAAGGACATAACGAAATAAATATATATGTTACAGCTTATATTTTAACATTTTGAGTGACAGCACAAATAGATGAACGTTTTGATATGCCATTTGTGTGTAAAGGGTTGAAACTCAGGCAGCAGTAGCAGTTTACAAATGTTCTCTACATTTTCTGCTGAATAGGCTCTCACACTCTAGTTTTGAAGATTCCGTCAATGTATTTCAATGAGGATTAATTAGCGACAATTTCGTTAATATTTCGTAAACTACATAACGAAACTTTCTACAAAACAATAGCAACTAAATAGGTTTCGGGACGCACATTTTGACAATTTTTTGTCTATCTACTGCAAAAACTGTGGGAGGAGTAGGGGTGGTCAAAATTTGATATAATAATAATAATATATATGTGAGATTACAATATGTGTCCTTGACCATAGTCAAGCACACATAATAATATATATGTGAGATTACAATATGTGTCCTAGTATGACAGGCAACACAATACTTAACTAGCAAAGGTTCCAGTCCCCAATCGGATGGGAACCAGCATGCCATTTGGGAATATGACTGGGTCAGAACCAGTACTCCATCTGGGAATATGACTGGGTCAGAACCAGTACTCCATCTGGGAATGAGACTGTCAGAACCAGCACATCTTCTGAGAAATGGACAGGGTCAGAATCAGTACACTATCCAGGAAGAGGACTGGTTCAGAACACCATCTGAGAATATGACTGGATCAGAACCAGTATACCATCAATGGCATGACTAGACCAGAACCTGTACACCACCTGGGGAATAGGAAGAGAAGCTGCCCTGTTTCCTGGTGGTTCAGTAGGGTTGTACCTCCCACCGTATCGTATGGAGAAGCTGCCCTGTTTCCTGGTGGTTCAGTAGGGCTGTACCTCCCACCATATGGAGAAGCTGCCCTGTTTCCTGGTGGTTCAGTAGGGCTGTACCTCCCACCGTATCGTATGGAGAAGCTGCCCTGTTTCCTGGTGGTTCAGTAGGGCTGTACCTCCCACCATATGGAGAAGCTGCCCTGTTTCCTGGTGGTTCAGTAGGGCTGTACCTCCCACCGTATCGTATGGAGAAGCTGCCCTGTTTCCTGGTGGTTCAGTAGGGCTGTACCTCCCACCATATGGAGAAGCTGCCCTGTTTCCTGGTGGTTCAGTAGGGCTGTACCTCCCACCATATGGAGAAGCTGCCCTGTTTCCTGGTGGTTCAGTAGGGCTGTACCTCCCACCATATGGAGAAGCTGCCCTGTTTCCTGGTGGTTCAGTAGGGCTGTACCTCCCACCGTATGGAGAAGCTGCCCTGTTTCCTGGTGGTTCACTAGGGCTGTACCTCCCACTGTATGGAGAAGCTGCCCGGTTTTCTTGGTGGTTCAGTAGGGCTGTACCTCCCACCGTATCGTATGGAGAAGCTGCCCTGTTTCCTGGTGGTTCAGTAGGGCTGTACCTCCCACCATATGGAGAAGCTGCCCTGTTTCCTGGTGGTTCAGTAGGGCTGTACCTCCCACCGTATCGTATGGAGAAGCTGCCCTGTTTCCTGGTGGTTCAGTAGGGCTGTACCTCCCACCATATGGAGAAGCTGCCCTGTTTCCTGGTGGTTCAGTAGGGCTGTACCTCCCACCGTATCGTATGGAGAAGCTGCCCTGTTTCCTGGTGGTTCAGTAGGGCTGTACCTCCCACCATATGGAGAAGCTGCCCTGTTTCCTGGTGGTTCAGTAGGGCTGTACCTCCCACCATATGGAGAAGCTGCCCTGTTTCCTGGTGGTTCAGTAGGGCTGTACCTCCCACCATATGGAGAAGCTGCCCTGTTTCCTGGTGGTTCAGTAGGGCTGTACCTCCCACCGTATGGAGAAGCTGCCCTGTTTCCTGGTGGTTCAGTAGGGCTGTACCTCCCACCATATGGAGAAGCTGCCCTGTTTCCTGGTGGTTCAGTAGGGCTGTACCTCCCACCGTATCGTATGGAGAAGCTGCCCTGTTTCCTGGTGGTTCAGTAGGGCTGTACCTCCCACCATATGGAGAAGCTGCCCTGTTTCCTGGTGGTTCAGTAGGGCTGTACCTCCCACCGTATGGAGAAGCTGCCCTGTTTCCTGGTGGTTCACTAGGGCTGTACCTCCCACTGTATGGAGAAGCTGCCCTGTTTTCTTGGTGGTTCAGTAGGGCTGTACCTCCCACCGTATTTTATGGAGAAGCTGCCCTGTTACCTGGTGGTTCAGTAGGGCTGTACCTCCCACCATATGGAGAAGCTGCCCTGTTTCCTGGTGGTTCAGTAGGGCTGTACCTCCCACCGTATCGTATGGAGAAGCTGCCCTGTTTCCTGGTGGTTCACTAGGGCTGTACCTCCCACCATATGGAGAAGCTGCCCTGTTTCCTGGTGGTTCAGTAGGGCTGTACCTCCCACCGTATCGTATGGAGAAGCTGCCCTGTTTCCTGGTGGTTCAGTAGGGCTGTACCTCCCACCATATGGAGAAGCTGCCCTGTTTCCTGGTGGTTCAGTAGGGCTGTACCTCCCACCGTATCGTATGGAGAAGCTGCCCTGTTTCCTGGTGGTTCAGTAGGGCTGTACCTCCCACCATATGGAGAAGCTGCCCTGTTTCCTGGTGGTTCAGTAGGGCTGTACCTCCCACCGTATCGTATGGAGAAGCTGCCCTGTCTCCTGGTGGTTCAGTAGGGCTGTACCTCCCAGAGTTTTGCTTCGCTGCGCCTCCAAACCATCCTGGCAAACAACCACAACCAGCCTAAACAGTAGATTTACTGTGCTTCATCTTCTCCCTAAGCAAATATCCAGCGGTGTGTTTGTGCAGTCATGTGTGTAAGTGTGAGTGTGTGCCGTCTGTGTGTGTGTGTTATTGTGCCGTCTGTGTGTGTGTGTGTGTGTGTGTGTGTGATTGTGCCGTCTGTGTGTGTGTGATTGTGCCGTCTGTGTGTGTGTGTGTGTGTGTGTGATTGTGCCGTCTGTGTGTGTGTGTGTGTGTGTGTGTGTGTGTGTGTGTGTGTGTGTGTGTGTGTGTGTGTGTGTGTGTGTGTGTGTGTGCGTGCGTGCGTGTGTGTGTAGCCAACGACCAGACAAATGTCAGTGTTACTCTGTGTTTTGTGTTGTTCTGGATTAAACTTAATCCCTACCTCAGACAAGCATTTAGTCACAGAAGGACTTGTTGTCAACATGGAACAGACAACATGTACATGTACACACACATACAATCTCACTCTAAAACACAAACACAAGAGAACACTAACACACTGCACCAGAAGATACATGCCAAGTTTACACTACACACATAAGAAACCACATTTAATGCATACATACAGCCAATCAGAAACCACATTTAATTCTTACAGCCAATCAGAGACCAAATTTTATTGAAACAGCCACTCGCTTAGTAATGTTATTTTTCTTCAATGCTATATTTCAACCTAATTTACTTTACTCACAATAAATCATCCTATGACTTGCTATACTCTAATTTATTTAGTCTCTTGCAGCAACTCCATGTGGTCGGTAGTAGATTTGGCAAGTTGTAATTTCTCACAGTCTACCGGCTGTTGAAATAACATGTCTGTCACATCTGAGTCTGCTTAATAAAAGTCCACACCTAAAACAGAGCACCAGACCACGTCTGATTGGCTTGTGTAGAACCAATGAGAATAGCCTTTGCACTGTTGAGTGTGGTTGATTAAACTAATTGGTACAGCCATAAGGTTTGCTCAATGTAATTTCTGCTACAACTCATCAATGTAATTACAGCTACAACTCATCAATGTAATTACAGCTACAACTCATTAATGTAATTACAGCTACAACTCATCAATGTAATTACAGCTACAACTCATTTATGTAATTACAGCTACAACTCATCAATGTAATTACAGCTACAACTCATCAATGTAATTACAGCTACAACTCATCAATGTAATTACAGCTACAACTCATCAAGGTAATTACAGCTACAACTCATCAATGTAATTACAGCTACAACTCATTAATGTAATTACAGCTACAACTCATCAATGTAAGTACAGCTACAACTCATCAATGTAATTACAGCTACAACTCATCAATGTAATTACAGCTACAACTCATCAATGTAATTACAGCTACAACTCATTAATGTAATTACAGCTACAACTCATCAGTGTAATTACAGCTACAACTCATTAATGTAATTACAGCTACAACTCATCAGTGTAATTACAGCTACAACTCATTAATGTGTTCCCTTTCACTTGTCTTTCTATGTGCAATCTCCACAACATTTTGATGTATTTTTTGGGCAGAGTTGGACATGTGCTGTAGACACTGATGTAGGGGTTTTCTGATTAAGCTGTCTGTCACACACACACACACACACACACACTTTTAGCGCAGAGCTCCAGTAGACTCCTGTGGACATAAACCACATATAAACCAACCAGACAGTACCCTCATACCCACATAAACCAACCAGACAGTACGCCCATACCCACATAAACCACATATAAACCAACCAGACAGTACCCCCATATAAACCACATATAAACCAACCAGACAGTACCCTCATATAAACCACATATAAATCAACCAGACAGTACCCTCATACCCACATATAAACCACATATAAACAACCAGACAGTACCCTCATACCCACATATAAACCAACCAGACAGTACCCCCATAAACCACATATAAACCAACCAGACAGTACCCTCATACCCACATATAAACCAGACAGTACCCTCATATAAACCACATATAAACCAACCAGACAGTACCCCCATACCCACATATAAACCAACCAGACAGTACCCTCATATAAACCACATATAAACCAACCAGACAGTACCCCCATACCCACATATAAACCAACCAGACAGTACCCTCATATAAACCACATATAAACCAACCAGACAGTACCCCCATACCCACATATAAACCAACCAGACAGAGAATATTTGTTTATGTAGCGTCCGGCAGGGGAATCGAACCAGCGACCTACGGCTCCGCAGCCGAGCGCACTACCCACTGCACCAAATAGGGATATCCCATTTGGCGGGGCAGGTAGCAGCACCACCAGGGTCGCTACATTTACATAAACAGTGGAAATAAAAAGTGTACACTCCTGATAAAATGCCAGTTAAGTTAAATCACGTGAGTACTTTTTCCACCATTAATTTGACCTATAACATGAAGAATTCAATTGAAAAACAAACTAAAATATTACCGAATTAAAACCTGGTGTAATGTGAGAGACTAGTGTGATCACTGTGTTATAGTAAACCATCAGCCCCAGACAACTGGCTGCCTAAAGACCTCAGTGTAGTAGTCATCTCCCTGTCCACTACAGCGCCCTAGAGGTCATGAACTATACAATTTGACAAGCTGAGTGTTTCACCCGTGATCTCTGACCTCTTGACCTGAGCCAGTGGGTCAGTCAACAGCTTAGCAGCTGTGTGTTCTGAAGACACACTAAGCCAAGCCACTCATCTAATGCTGTAGGGTGGTTTCCTAGACACCAGATAGAGCTGTACATCTCTGTCTCTACCTAGACAGCCTCCTTCCAATCAGAAGGAGGCCCCACAGGTTTGATCATCTGTTTTATCCCAGAGAGGACAGGACGGTTTTGAAAGTAACGCAGACACATCTCTGTGTGAAGTCTGTGTCCCAAATGGAGGACAGGGGCTTTGGCTGAACCAAGTGCACTAAAAACAGTAGGGTGTGAAGTTGATTTGAGAGCAGACCAGCACAGACATGCAGGTTTGGGATTTGGGTTGCTACGGGAGACAGTCTAAGGTGCAGCAGACTAACACAAACACACACTTAGAGGTGATGGTGCTAAACGGTAGTGGGTGGTGGTGTCCCTAAGACAGACGGAGTAAGTGAATAATATAACACCTGCAAGAGAACAGGCGCTCACCTGAGAGACCTACAGTACACACACACGTACACACACGCCAACACACACACCCTCACACACAACCACACGCCTCCTCAACACGCCTACACACACATACAAACCATAAATACACCAGGACAGACCAAAAGGACATACACACCAGGACAGACACAGAGGACACACACACCACGACAGACACACACTAATGTTTTGTCTAAAGGCTCGGATGTATTTCTTCATCCCTGGAAGCAGTAACAGGCCTTCATGATAAACCTAGTAAACATGGAGAGCCAGTGAATCTGCGGTTGCCGTGTTACACAGAACCAGACGCCTCTCAGGCTCCTATTAAATGTCAGCCACTGCGTCTGCAGCACGGAGGAGAATACAGGAGGAGGAGAATACAGGAGGAGAATACAGGAGGAGGAGAATACAGGAGGAGAATACAGGAGGAGAATACAGGAGGAGAATACAGGAGGAGAATACAGGAGGAGGAGAATACAGGAGGAGAATACAGGAGGAGGAGAATACAGGAGGAGGAGAATACAGGAGGAGAATACAGGAGGAGAATACAGGAGGAGAATACAGGAGGAGAATACAGGAGGAGGAGAATACAGGAGGAGAATACAGGAGGAGGAGAATACAGGAGGAGGAGAATACAGGAGGAGGAGAATACAGGAGGAGGAGAATACAGGAGGAGAATACAGGAGGAGGAGAATACAGGAGGAGGAGAATACAGGAGGAGAATACAGGAGGAGGAGAATACAGGAGGAGGAGAATACAGGAGGAGAATACAGGAGGAGGAGAATACAGGAGGAGGAGAATACAGGAGGAGGAGAATACAGGAGGAGAATACAGGAGGAGGAGAATACAGGAGGAGGAGAATACAGGAGGAGGAGAATACAGGAGGAGAATACAGGAGGAGAATACAGGAGGAGGAGAATACAGGAGGAGGAGAATACAGGAGGAGAATACAGGAGGAGGAGAATACAGGAGGAGGAGAATACAGGAGGAGGAGAATACAGGAGGAGAATACAGGAGGAGGAGAATACAGGAGGAGGAGAATACAGGAGGAGGAGAATACAGGAGGAGAATACAGGAGGAGGAGAATACAGGAGGAGGAGAATACAGGAGGAGGAGAATACAGGAGGAGAATACAGGAGGAGGAGAATACAGGAGGAGGAGAATACAGGAGGAGAATACAGGAGGAGGAGAATACAGGAGGAGGAGAATACAGGAGGAGGAGAATACAGGAGGAGAATACAGGAGGAGAAGAATACAGGAGGAGAATACAGGAGGAGGAGAATACAGGAGGAGGAGAATACAGGAGGAGGAGAATACAGGAGGAGGAGAATACAGGAGGAGAATACAGGAGGAGGAGAATACAGGAGGAGGAGAATACATTCAGTGTGGGGGCTGAGTCCAGTCTAATGGCAGCGACACCACATCCTACTACTGCGCGTGTCACAGCGGAGGACACAGATACCGCACGCATAGTAAGTTCTAGTGTAGACCTTGAGTAAGCTTTAGTGTAGACCTTGAGTAAGCTTTAGTGTAGACCTTGAGTAAGCTTTAGTGTAGACCTTGAGTAAGCTTTAGTGTAGACCTTGAGTAAGCTTTAGTGTAGACCTTGAGTAAGCTTTAGTGTAGACCTTGAGTAAGCTTTAGTGTAGACCTTGAGTAAGCTTTAGTGTAGACCTTGAGTAAGCTTTAGTGTAGACCTTCAGTAAGCCCTAGCGTAGCTTAAACAGACGTACGTGGTCTCTCCCAGTGATGTGAGCAGCAGGCTGTAGTGGAGGACACTCTAGGGGATTCTTTCTGAGGTAAAACGTTGATTTGTGCGGCGATGATAACAAACGCTAACGAGTGCCGACTGCAAGGTGTTTTCATCAGGGCGGGTGAACGACTGGCACCTCACACACACTATGAAAGGAGAGACCAGCTCTCAGGGAGACACACTCATAACGTTCATACTCCTTTGAAGCTCCAGGCTACCTGCTCTCTGTGTCTCTGTCTGTCTCAGTACACAAATGCCTTTTCCCTCCCAGAATATTTGCAGTGCACTATACAGGACAATAAGACACATGAGTTGAATCATGTGAGTTGAATCATGTGAGTTGAATCATGTGAGTTGAATCATGTGAGTTGAATCATGTGAGTTGGATCATGTGAGTTGAATCATGTGAGTTAAACCATGTGAGTTGAACCATGTAAGTTGAACCATGTGAGTTGAATCATGTGAGTTGAACAATGTGAGTTGAACCATGTGAGTTGGACCATGTGAGTTGAATCATGTGAGTTGAACCATGTGAGTTGAATCATGTGAGTTGAATCATGTGAGTTTAACAATGTGAGTTGAACCATGTGAGTTGAACCATGTGAGTTGAACCATGTGAGTTGAATCATGTGAGTTGAACAATGTGAGTTGAACCATGTGAGTTGAACCATGTGAGTTGAATCATGTGAGTTGAATCATGTGAGTTGAATCATGGAGAGCTGTGCTATCTTGCAGTGTTTCAACAATGTGGTCTCTTATCTTGAAAACAACAGACCGTCATCTGAGAAGCCGACAGGAGAAGTGATTCAATACATGGTGGAATCTGTGGCCATTTTCAGACACACAAATTAGAAGCAGGTTGGTCACAAACCAGAAGAGCTTATTGTAACAGTTATTGACAGGGTGGAGGTACGTAGGTATAGGAGGGGAGGTGGGGGTGTGCCAACATTGATCTTTGGTTTCAAGTCAGATAGACAGTTAAACAGACAGACAGACAGTAAGACTGACATACATACAGACAGACAGTTAACCAGACAGACACACAGACAGACACACAGACACACACAGTCAGACACACAGACACACAGACAGTCAGTCAGACAGACACACAGACACACACACAGACAGACACACAGACACACACACAGTCAGACACACAGACACACAGACAGTCAGTCAGACACACAGACACACACACAGACAGACACACAGACACACACACAGTCAGACACACAGACACACAGACAGTCAGTCAGACACACAGACACACGCACAGTCAGACACACAGACACACAGACACACAGTCAGTCAGACACACAGACACACAGACACACACACAGTCAGACACACAGACACACACACAGACAGACAGACACACACACAGTCAGACACACAGACACACAGACAGTCAGTCAGACACACAGACACACAGACACACACACAGTCAGACACACAGACACACACACAGTCAGACACACAGACAGTCAGTCAGACACACAGACAGTCAGTCAGACAGTCAGTCAGACACACAGTCAGTCAGTCAGTCAGACACACAGTCAGTCAGTCAGACAGTCAGTCAGTCAGACAGTCAGTCAGACACACAGTCAGTCAGACAGTCAGTCAGTCAGTGCCTCATGGTCTTACCTCCATACTTGTCCCATTTGGCAGATGTGTATAATACTCTGCCAGAGCCACACTGAGAGCAAACAGCATCGATCCTGTCCTTGCCTCCTCAGCCCAGCCATGGCCCTCCTGTTACTCAGCCCCTCCACCGAGCCCAGGCCTCCCCCAGTGTAGTCCTGGACGAACCACCGGAAGCTCAGGATCTGGACCAGCACCGAGGGCACCAGCACGAAGAACAGGGTCAGACCGGACCAGAGGTAGTCCTGTCTGTGGTAGTAGTGTATGGCCAGGGCCAGGTCCGTGCCAACGTCCCAGAAGAAGACCAACAGAGCCAGAACAATCCACAGACAGTCCAGCCACAGACGCTCCTCCTGTGTCCCCGGACCTGCCTCCCTCTCCCCTTTCCCCCTCCCCTTACCGCGGAGGTAATGCAGACAGGCGCTCCTGCAGCCCCAGTAACAGGAGGAGGTGTTACAACAGTGACAGATGTGGAAGGAGCTGCCTTCCCTTGGGTCTTCCTCTCCTGCCCCCACCACATCGTCCAGGTTGTGCAGCTGGGCGAATCCCCGGACAACCCCCCGGCCATCTGATTTCGCTGCCATCTTCCTCTCCGCTGAGGGGTCTCACGCCTCGGGCTTCCGGGGTTCGTGACGACACTTCCCTGACACCTGTTAAGCGAGTGCAACCTGAACGTGGGAGCCATCTAAACGCAGGGTGGTTGACTGGCGGCGGCACCCAGGCATCTGGATTTAGTCCAGGCGGCAGTCGTGGCATCAGAGACGCAGCCCATCTTCTTACTCGGTGTAATCCGCTGGTGCTGAGGAGGTAGCACTGATTGGAACAGGGAACAATGGGTTAATCCATAGCGGCACTAAGTCTGATAGATCCACAGTGTAGGACGACGCTGGTGTGTTGGTTATCTGTACATTATATATCTACGGTGGTCCAGGGTTCTCCGTTCTGCCGTCTAGGGTTCTGCCGTCCAGGGTTCTCCGTCCAGGGTTCTCCGTTCTGCTGCAGCCTCCTCCTTCTTCCAGCTGCAGGGATGAATGAGCTTCCCTCCCCACTCTGTCCCACGACGACGTAATTCACCCCCCCACCTTCTCTCTCTCCGTTTCTCTTTACGCTCCTCTCGCCTCCTCTCTCTCTCTACGTGGTTGCCACCTAGTGTTTAGTGTGAAGCCGAGACATGGAGAGACACATGATGTAATGGTGTGTTGGCCACTGGAGGTTTAACCCTTCACTGTTCACTCTGATACAATGACACCAAAGGATTTTCTCTCTAAATCTCTCCTCACTGAACCATGTTAGCCTGTTGTTGTCTTCAGAATAATGAAATGGGGTGCATAGTTTCTGGGTATATATATATATATTCGTATATCTATTATGTTAGACTGGGTATATATATATATATATATCTGTATGTGTATTATGTAAGACTGGGTATATATATATATCTGTATGTGTATTATGTTAGGCATATATATATATCTGTATGATTATTATGTTATACAGATATATATATCTGTATGAGTATTATGTTAGGTATATATATATATCTGTATGAGTATTATGTTAGGTATATATATATATCTGTATGATTATTATGTTAGGTATATATATATATCTGTATGATTATTATGTTAGGTATATATATATATATCTGTATGAGTATTATGTTAGGTATATATATATATCTGTATGATTATTATGTTAGGTATATATATATATCTGTATGTGTATTATGTTAGGTATATATATATATATCTGTATGTGTATTATGTTAGGCATATATATATATCTGTATGTGTATTATGTTAGGCATATATATATATCTGTATGATTATTATGTTATACAGATATATATATCTGTATGAGTATTATGTTAGGTATATATATATATCTGTATGAGTATTATGTTAGGTATATATATATATCTGTATGATTATTATGTTAGGTATATATATATATCTGTATGTGTATTATGTTAGGTATATATATATATATCTGTATGTGTATTATGTTAGGCATATATATATATCTGTATGATTATTATGTTATACAGATATATATATCTGTATGAGTATTATGTTAGGTATATATATATCTGTATGAGTATTATGTTAGGTATATATATATATATATATATATCTGTATGATTATTATGTTATACAGATATATATATCTGTATGAGTATTATGTTAGGTATATATATATCTGTATGAGTATTATGTTAGGTATATATATATATATATCTGTATGATTATTATGTTATACAGATATATATATCTGTATGAGTATTATGTTAGGTATATATATATCTGTATGAGTATTATGTTAGGTATATATATATATATATATATCTGTATGATTATTATGTTATACAGATATATATATATCTGTATGAGTATTATGTTAGGTATATATATATATCTGTATGAGTATTATGTTAGGTATATATATATATCTGTATGAGTATTATGTTAGGTATATATATATATCTGTATGATTATTATGTTATACAGATATATATATCTGTATGAGTATTATGTTAGGTATATATATATATCTGTATGAGTATTATGTTAGGTATATATATATCTGTATGATTATTATGTTAGGTATATATATATATATATATCTGTATGAGTATTATGTTAGGTATATATATATATATCTGTATGAGTATTATGTTAGGTATATATATATCTGTATGAGTATTATGTTAGGTATATATATATATATCTGTATGAGTATTATGTTAGGTATATATATATATATATATCTGTATGATTATTATGTTATACAGATATATATATCTGTATGAGTATTATGTTAGGTATATATATATCTGTATGATTATTATGTTAGGTATATATATATATCTGTATGATTATTATGTTAGGTATATATATATATCTGTATGAGTATTATGTTAGGTATATATATCTGTATGATTATTATGTTAGGTATATATATATATATATCTGTATGAGTATTATGTTAGGTATATATATATCTGTATGAGTATTATGTTAGGTATATATATATCTGTATGATTATTATGTTAGGTATGTATATCTGTATGATTATTATGTTAGGTATATATATATATATCTGTATGAGTATTATGTTAGGTATATATATATATCTGTATGAGTATTATGTTAGGTATATATATATCTGTATGAGTATTATGTTAGGTATATATATATCTGTATGAGTATTATGTTAGGTATATATATATATCTGTATGATTATTATGTTAGGTATATATATATCTGTATGATTATTATGTTAGGTATATATATATATATATATATCTGTATGAGTATTATGTTAGGTATATATATATATATATATATCTGTATGAGTATTATGTTAGGTATATATATATCTGTATGAGTATTATGTTAGGTATATATATATATATATCTGTATGAGTATTATGTTAGGTATATATATATCTGTATGAGTATTATGTTAGGTATATATATATCTGTATGAGTATTATGTTAGGTATATATATATCTGTATGAGTATTATGTTAGGTATATATATATCTGTATGATTATTATGTTAGGTATATATATATCTGTATGAGTATTATGTTAGGTATATATATATATCTGTATGAGTATTATGTTAGGTATATATATATCTGTATGAGTATTATGTTAGGTATATATATATCTGTATGAGTATTATGTTAGGTATATATATATCTGTATGAGTATTATGTTAGGTATATATATATATATATCTGTATGAGTATTATGTTAGGTATATATATATCTGTATGAGTATTATTTTAGGTATATATATATATATCTGTATGAGTATTATGTTAGGTATATATATATCTGTATGATTATTATGTTAGGTATATATATATATATATATATCTGTATGAGTATTATGTTAGGTATATATATATATATATATATATCTGTATGAGTATTATGTTAGGTATATATATATCTGTATGAGTATTATGTTAGGTATATATATATATATCTGTATGAGTATTATGTTAGGTATATATATATATATATCTGTATGAGTATTATGTTAGGTATATATATATCTGTATGAGTATTATGTTAGGTATATATATATCTGTATGAGTATTATGTTAGGTATATATATATCTGTATGAGTATTATGTTAGGTATATATATATCTGTATGAGTATTATGTTAGGTATATATATATCTGTATGAGTATTATGTTAGGTATATATATATATATATCTGTATGAGTATTATGTTAGGTATATATATATCTGTATGAGTATTATGTTAGGTATATATATCTGTATGAGTATTATGTTAGGTATATATATATCTGTATGAGTATTATGTTAGGTATATATATATCTGTATGAGTATTATGTTAGGTATATATATATCTGTATGAGTATTATGTTAGGTATATATATATCTGTATGAGTATTATGTTAGGTATATATATATCTGTATGAGTATTATGTTAGGTATATATATATATATATATCTGTATGAGTATTATGTTAGGTATATATATATATATATCTGTATGAGTATTATGTTAGGTATATATATATCTGTATGAGTATTATGTTAGGTATATATATATCTGTATGAGTATTATGTTAGGTATATATATATCTGTATGAGTATTATGTTAGGTATATATATATCTGTATGAGTATTATGTTAGGTATATATATATATCTGTATGAGTATTATTTTAGGTATATATATATATATATATCTGTATGAGTATTATGTTAGGTATATATATATCTGTATGATTATTATGTTAGGTATATATATATATATATATATATATATCTGTATGAGTATTATGTTAGGTATATATATATATATATCTGTATGAGTATTATGTTAGGTATATATATATATATCTGTATGAGTATTATGTTAGGTATATATATATATATATATCTGTATGAGTATTATGTTAGGTATATATATATCTGTATGAGTATTATGTTAGGTATATATATATCTGTATGAGTATTATGTTAGGTATATATATATATATCTGTATGAGTATTATGTTAGGTATATATATATATATCTGTATGAGTATTATTTTAGGCAGTTTTTTTCCCAGCAACACACAAAATGCTCCACTCAGGTATTAAACCGCATCTTGAGACTTGTGGTTGTTACTAAGGTTCTACACCGGAACTAGAAGGTTCTACACCGGAACTAGAAATTGGCGTAGTTAAATCAAACCAAACTAGTCATGGCTGTGAAATACGCATTTCATCCACACAAAAAAGCAAGATATTAAATATGTTTTTTATTAAACTTTCATTGTAGTTTCTCCAGCTTCTTTCTAATAATGGAAACCAACAATAAAAAATATTACAAACACAAGTCATTGTATTGAAATACAGCTTAAATATTTGGTGTGAACACTTAAATATTTGTAAAAATGGAAATCTAAAAGAATATTGCATTTAAAAAGCACTGAGTCCCTGACGATTAAAACCCTCCCACATTACAGTGGCACCGTTCAACCCTCCCACATTACAGTGGCACCGTTCAACCCTCCCACATTACAGTGGCACCGTTCAACCCTCCCACATTACAGTGGCACCGTTCAACCCTCCCACATTACAGTGGCACCGTTCAACCCTCCCACATTACAGTGGCACCGTTCAACCCTCCCACATTACAGTGGCACCGTTCAACCCTCCCACATTACAGTGGCACCGTTCAACCCTCCCACATTACAGTGGCACCGTTCAACCCTCCCACATTACAGTGGCACCGTTCAACCCTCCCACATTACAGTGGCACCGTTCAACCCTCCCACATTACAGTGGCAACGTTGCAAGTGGGCAGAAAACAAGCCAACAGAACCCAAAAACATCTGAATGCTTCTTTTAACTGCAGTTGTGTTTTTCTGAGCTGGATCTCAGTCTTCCACTTCAGTCTGTCACGTTAATACTGATGACTTGGTCTCTGCTGTTAGTCTCCTCTCTTGGAGCTGAACACAAAAACAAAACCATGAGGAATGATTGACAACTGCACAAATCCGATAACATTTTTAGATATCAGGACAAAATCACAACTAACAAATATGGGCATATTGAATAATGGACAAATGAATAGGGACAAAGTTAACCAAATTAAAAGGACAAATTAAAGCATCACTGCATTTTTCCTGACATCGAGGTGTGTGTGTGTGTGTGTGTGTGTGTGTGTGTGTGCACTATAAGCTGTGTAGTGGGTGAAGGATTTATACCTCGGGACCTGCAGCTTTTAACTGCCAGAACAACAGTCACCAGCAGGAAGAAAAACAGCAGCAGCAAACTGCACAGCAGAGTGGGCCAGGACATGGGCCAGCCTGGGGAGGGAGAGGGAGACGAAGAGGGAGACGGAGAGGGGTAGAAAGAGAGAGACTGGGAGACAGATGAGGGAGAGGAGGAGGGGGACGAAGACGAGGGGGACGAAGACGAGGAGGGAGACGGGAAGGAAGAGGAAGACTGGGAGACAGATGAGGGAGAGGAGGAGGGGGACGAAGACGAGGAGAGAGACTGGGACACAGAGGAGGGAGACGAGGAGGAAGACGAGGAGGAAGAGGAAGACTGGGAGACAGATGAGGGAGAGGAGGAGAGAGGCCGGGCAAGGGATGGAGAGGGGGAGAGAGAGCGAAAATGGTAGCGAGAGAGAGAGGGGGAGGGAGCTGGAAAAGATAGAGATCCAGCTCAAGAGAAACACAACAATATAAAAACCAATAATGTAGAAACGGTCTGTACCCCTCACCCCTAACGGTCTGTACCCCCACCCCTAACAGTCTGTACCCCCACCCCTAACAGTCTGTACCCCCACCCTAACGGACTGTACCCCCCACCCCTAACAGTCTGTACCCCCCACCCCTAACAGTCTGTACCCCCCACCCCTAACAGTCTGTACCCCCCACCCCTAACAGTCTGTACCCCTCACCCCTAACAGTCTGTACCCCCCACCCCTAACAGTCTGTACCCCCACCCCTAACAGTCTGTACCCCCACCCCTAACAGTCTGTACCCCCACCCCTAACAGTCTGTACCCCCCACCCTAACAGTCTGTACCCCCACCCCTAACAGTCTGTACCCCTCACCCCTAACAGTCTGTACCCCTCACCCCTAACGGTCTGTACCCCTCACCTCTCACTGACAGCCAGCTGCCATGTGATTCTCCCAGGTCAGAGTTTTCACACCTGTACCAGCCTTCATCAGCCCAGGACACACCAGGGATGGTCACCTCTGTAGTTAACTCCGCCCTGATGACAGACCCACTATCCATCCACTTATGAAACTCAGCAGTGAGAACGGAGGGGCTTGTCTTATATCTGCAGCCCAGAGTCACAGAACTTCCTTCAGTCACTGGTAGGGCAGGGCTTACCAGGGCCACACCCCCTGTGCAACACAAGACCAATAACAGGCACCTTCAATATGTCAGTCATCATAACTCCAGCACATGCCCACTACATGAACAACACTTTACTATAAAAGCAGAAATCACACATTAGCAAAGTCCATCTGGGAAACAGCGATGTGGTGGCAGACTGCACATGAGGCCATCTAGTCAAAAGCACAGTCTGTGTCAACTGTGGAAATGTGTCACTACTAAAACCATGTGAAAGTAGCACGCATATTTATATTTAGCCCACAAATAAGGACTAGTGATTCAGTTCTCCCATGGACTTGTAAAGCCTCTCAGGAATTTCCAGTCTGCTTTGCAGGTGTTCAAATGGTTAATGTGCTGGAATGCAACTAATCTGAGTAAAGTAGTGGACTCACATCTGGTGACTGTGACGCCGACCGCATTACCGTACAGACTCACATCTGGTGACTGTGACGCCGACCGCGTTACCGTAGAGACTCACATCTGGTGACTGTGACGCCGACCGCGTTACCGTACAGACTCACATCTGGTGACTGTGACGCCGACCGCGTTACCGTACAGACTCACATCTGGTGACTGTGACGCCGACCGCGTTACCGTAGAGACTCACATCTGGTGACTGTGACGCCGACCGCGTTACCGTACAGACTCACATCTGGTGACTGTGACGCCGACCGCGTTACCGTACAGACTCACATCTGGTGACTGTGACGCCGACCGCGTTACCGTACAGACTCACATCTGGTGACTGTGACGTCGACCGCGTTACCGTACAGACTCACATCTGGTGACTGTGATGTTGACAGCATTGCTGTATTCTCCTGCATCTGTCTCACACCAGTAGACTCCCGTGTCTGACCACAGATCAGTTGTTGTAAAGGTACACGTGGACCCGGTCATCCCGGCCGTGGGACAGACTAACACCCTGGGTTCTCCCCATCGTAAATATCTCTTCACTCTCCAGCCATTAGAGTTCCCCTGTGCCTCACAGCTCAATGAAACAGATTCCATACTAAAGAACTGAACTTGGTTGGGAGTGACAGTGAGAGACGCTGAAGGAAACGGAGCTGAAAAACAGAGAGACATTTTAAGACATAGGCCAGGGTTCAGAACATGACAGAGAGGGGCTGTAGCTCACCTTCAACCCACAGAAACTTGATTTCACTGAACTCTGTGGAGAAGTCTTTCTCTGCCCGACACAGATATCTCCCTCTGTGATTCAGGCTGACAGGACTGAGGGAGTAAGAACCTTCTGACACATCTTCACTGTGAGGTAGCATCTCTGCAGATAAGTCCTGGTCTGGATAAGAGGGCAGACCTTCTCTGTAAGACACTAGCCTGAACCAGTAGAACCTCCAGCCTGTAGATGATCCATTGACCTGACAGCTTAGACTCACAGAGTCTCCAACATTCACCCACCAGGACGGAGAAACGGTCAAATCAGGACGGGGTTTTTCTGAAGGGAGGAAATAGGTGACAGCGATTGTCTCACTAATGATGGTATACATACATGTCACACAAAAAGGATTTCAAGTTAAGCCCAGTTGATGTTATTAGCATTCACATCATCTGCATTTTCCTGGGGGTGACAAAAAATTATCAAACACCACAAATACAAGTCAGCCTGCTTCAGTAACGTTGGGATGGATTCTCTGCTTGAATACATTAAGTACTGGTCAATTTGGCAAGTAATTCTCATATTTAATGAAGATCCCTGTATAATAAAGATACCACCCCTACTGAATCGTTGTCTGCAAGTCTACATCTCGATAAAAACCTACTGAACTACTAAAGAACGTTCACCTGAAATAGATTCAGATCATCTCACTAGCAAAACAAAGACTGATCAACTAACAGTAAGAAATAGGAAAGCAGGTGACTGGCATTGATGTTAGAAGTAAAGCAATTTTTAAAAGTCAAAGAACAGTTGAGTCCTAAATAGGCATAAGGATAACTATTATAAGCAGTATTAAGGCTGGCATCCTCACCTGGGAGTTGTCCACAGTAAATTAGAGTGGTCAACACTAGAACACACAGGAAAGGGTTTACATTAGAGTCAAAAACATTTCAAACATCACCACTCAACTACTGCTTCAATTACAATGGCAATCTGAGAATTGGTTTTAATTGGAACGGTCCTCCTCACTACGGTTATTAGAAACAGCTCAGATATGGGGCCGGAGAAATGTCACTTCCGTCAGATTCACAGAAATAGACGAGGATGCAAAGACTGATCATCCACAACTAACACAAAGTACTCACATATAAGTCCACATGCTGAGGGAACCTCCATGCTGTCTTGGCAGATTGTTTGCCTCACTTCTTTTTGTGTGTTTTTATACAGTGGTCGACATTCAACTTTAAGGTGCATTACCTCCACCAGCTGGTCTGGAGTGTGAACCAGAAACAGGCCAGGTACATTACCTCCACCAGCTGGTCTGGAGTGTGAACCAGAAACAGGCCAGGTACATTACCTCCACCAGCTGGTCTGAAGTGTGAACCAGAAACAGGCCAGGTACATTACCTCCACCAGCTGGTCTGGAGTGTGAACCAGAAACAGGCCAGGTACATTACCTCCACCAGCTGGTCTGGAGTGTGAACCAGAAACAGGCCAGGTACATTACCTCCACCAGCTGGTCTGGAGTGTGAACCAGAAACAGGCCAGGTACATTACCTCCACCAGCTGGTCTGGAGTGTGAACCAGAAACAGGCCAGGTACATTACCTCCACCAGCTGGTCTGGAGTGTGAACCAGAAACAGGCCAGGTACATTACCTCCACCAGCTGGTCTGAAGTGTGAACCAGAAACAGGCCAGGTACATTACCTCCACCAGCTGGTCTGGAGTGTGAACCAGAAACAGGCCAGGTACATTACCTCCACCAGCTGGTCTGGAGTGTGAACCAGAAACAGGCCAGGTACATTACCTCCACCAGCTGGTCTGGAGTGTGAACCAGAAACAGGCCAGGTACATTACCTCCACCAGCTAGTCTGGAGTGTGAACCAGAAACAGGCCAGGTACATTACCTCCACCAGCTAGTCTGAAATGCATTAATCAATATTATTATCTATCTATGTATTTCCATTATCATGTATTTATTTAGTTATTTAGTTAATTTATTTTATTATTTTATTTCATCATTGATTTTTGTATTTATTAATTTATGTATTTATTTATGTCTGTGTGTCTGTGTGTGACATTGACACTCTTTTCGGTATTATGCGTCAAACTTTCAGCACAAGATCGTCAACATATTCCCACATTCTACCTACCTCTCTGGGCTTGATTGCTACCTCTGAACATTTGCGCCCCCTAATTAGCTTAAGGACAAGGATATACAGACATAAATAAATACAGAAAAAAATACAGAAACAAAAGATGAAGGCAGTAAATTCATTTCAAATAAATACGGATATGGAAATGGAAACTTATTCATATATTCATAATGAACTTTTAAAAATATGTATTAATATATTTGTTGATTTATATTTAGATATTAATGAATTTATTTCTAATTATAGGTTTGGTCCTCTATATTTAGATGTAGTAATGATTTAATAAAATGCATAACCACAGAACATTCTACTGCGACTTCTCAGATGTCTCCACTAAAATGGCTGCAATTATGTCCAATTCCGGCAAATAGACAATTCCTACTTAAATATTTCAACAAAATTTATTTTTTATTAAAATTCGAGTAGTTTCGGTTTTTTCGCAATGCATTATGGGCCGCAGACTCTCTCAACGCCCAAAATGGCGGCATGATTGAAAAGTTGCTGCTGTTTTGTTTAAGTTTGTTTCCACCTATTTTTTATTTTATTGTTAATGAGCCAGCTGGCTTAATTATGCCTGACCATTGAGCTCTAATATTTCTCCTTTATGAAAAGTATAACAGAGATGTTATAGACGTTTGAACGTTATTCCACCACTTTATTATTTAGTCGGGCGGGTGCCCCTAGTTGTTATCTCCTAAATAGGTTGGACATGTGATGAGTGTCGCTGTGGATTTACATGTCTGTGTGTTTTCTGGGGAAATCCTCCGTAAAAGTTAAGATGGAGATGAAGAGGACCTGCACATAGAAATGGAGGAGGATGTCAAAAAAGTGAAGAAGGTAACTATTACAGTGACTAGTAGCTAACTTGTAACGTTAGCCTTAACTAACTAACTATAACTGTCTAGTTAACTGTAACTGTCTAGTTAACTGTAACTCTAACTGTCTAGTTAACTCTTAACTGTCTAGTTAACTCTTAACTGTCTAGTTAACTCTTAACTGTCTAGTTAACTCTAACTGTCTAGTTAACTCTAACTGTCTAGTTAACTCTAACTGTCTAGTTAACTCTAACTGTCTAGTTAACTCTAACTGTCTAGTTAACTCTAACTGTCTAGTTAACTCTAACTGTCTAGTTAACTCTAACTGTCTAGTTAACTCTAACTGTCTAGTTAACTCTAACTGTCTTAACTAAATGTAACTGTCTAGTTAACTCTAACTGTCTTAACTAAATGTAACTGTCTTAACTAAATGTAACTGTCTTAACTAACTGTATCTGTCTAGCTAATTATGCATCTGTCTAGCTAATTATGCATCTGTCTAGCTAATTATGCATCTGTCTAGCTAATTATGCATCTGTCTAGCTAATTATGCATCTGTCTAGCTAACTGTAACTGTCTAGCTAACGGTAACTGTCTAGCTAACTGTACCTATACTGTCTAACTGTATCTGTCTGTCTAACTGTGTCTGTCTGTCTAACTGTATCTGTCTAGTTAACTGTCTAGCTAACTCTGTAACTGTCTAGCTAACTCTGTAACTGTCTAGCTAACTCTGTAACTGTCTAGCTAACTCTGTAACTGTCTAGCTAACTCTGTAACTGTCTAGCTAACTCTGTAACTGTCTAGCTAACTCTGTAACTGTCTAGCTAACTCTGTAACTGTCTAGCTAACTCGGTAACTGTCTAGCTAACTCGGTAACTGTCTAGCTTGTTGTGCTGCCTGCTCTACATTTCTCTAGCTCGGTTGTGTTGTGAAGTGATTTTCTCCATTTATAGTTTTGTATCTCACCAAATTAACAGTACTTTTAAGCGTTTTGTGCTGTTGATAAAACAAATCTAAATAAACACATTTTAACCAGCATAAACCTCATATCATCGTCCGTAGCAACCAATCAAAATGTAACCAATCTGTGTTACCGTAGACATATTTGAAGGAACGCTTATTATATAGGTAGATAACAGTTTATATTAAATTGACTGTTTTACAAGAGCACAATGTCTCCATTTCTTCAAATTAGTTGGGCTTTTTTACCTGATAAGCATTACTCTGCTCTATTGGTAGCTTAGGAAACATTTAAATAAACCTTTCAATTCCATTTCAAATCAAGACCGCGAGTCACTTTCTTAATAATGGTGAGTTAAATACTAGTTACCTGTAATAAGAGCTTGTGCCTGTATCCTAAATGACAAGTGGTAAAATAGAATATCGCATTCCCATAGTTCCTTATTATACATGAATAAGGAGTTCCAGCTGAGAACTGAAGGTCAAACCATTTATCCACACCATTATCCAACTGAGCTATTATCATGTTTTAATTTAAAAATAGGGACCTTATTTCATAACTCATTCCAGGTATGGAGCTGATGTAGGGAATTTAGTTTTTTCTGTGATCACTGTCTCTAATTCTTATGTAGACGTGGTCGTCCAAAGGCTATTAGTGTTGTCACTCTGTGCTGGGACAACAGCGTCACTCTGTGCTGGGACAACAGCGTCACTCTGTGCTGGGACAACAGCGTCACTCTGTGCTGGGACAACAGCGTCACTCTGTGCTGGGACAACAGCGTCACTCTGTGCTGGGACAACAGCGTCACTCTGTGCTGGGACAACAGCGTCACTCTGTGCTGGGACAACAGCGTCACTCTGTGCTGGGACAACAGCGTCACTCTGTGCTGGGACAACAGCGTCACTCTGTGCTGGGACAACAGCGTCACTCTGTGCTGGGACAACAGCGTCACTCTGTGCTGGGACAACAGCGTCACTCTGTGCTGGGACAACAGCGTCACTCTGTGCTGGGACAACAGCGTCACTCTGTGCTGGGACAACAGCGTCACTCTGTGCTGGGACAACAGCGTCACTCTGTGCTGGGACAACAGCGTCACTCTGTGCTGGGACAACAGCGTCACTCTGTGCTGGGACAACAGCGTCACTCTGTGCTGGGACAACAGCGTCACTCTGTGCTGGGACAACAGCGTCACTCTGTGCTGGGACAACAGCGTCACCATGTGCTGGGACAAGAGCGTCACCATGTGCTGGGACAAGAGCGTCACCATGTGCTGGGACAAGAGCGTCACCATGTGCTGGGACAAGAGCGTCACCATGTGCTGGGACAAGAGCGTCACCATGTGCTGGGACAAGAGCGTCACCATGTGCTGGGACAAGAGCGTCACCATGTGCTGGGACAAGAGCGTCACCATGTGCTGGGACAAGAGCGTCACCCTGTGCTGGGACAAGAGCGTCACCCTGTGCTGGGACAAGAGCGTCACCATGTGCTGGGACAAGAGCGTCACCCTGTGCTGGGACAAGAGCGTCACCCTGTGCTGGGACAAGAGCGTCACCCTGTGCTGGGACAAGAGCGTCACCCTGTGCTGGGACAAGAGCGTCACCGTGTGCTGGGACCGTGTGCTGGGACAAGAGCGTCGCCCTGTGCTGGGACAAGAGCGTCGCCCTGTGCTGGGACAAGAGCGTCGCCCCGTGCTGGGACAAGAGCGTCGCCCCGTGCTGGGACAAGAGCGTCGCCCCGTGCTGGGACAAGAGCGTCGCCCCGTGCTGGGACAAGAGCGTCACCCCGTGCTGGGACAAGAGCGTCACCCCGTGCTGGGACAAGAGCGTCACCCCGTGCTGGGACAAGAGCGTCACCCCGTGCTGGGACAAGAGCGTCACCCCGTGCTGGGACAAGAGCGTCACCCCGTGCTGGGACAAGAGCGTCACCCCGTGCTGGGACAAGAGCGTCACCCCGTGCTGGGACAAGAGCGTCACCCCGTGCTGGGACAAGAGCGTCACCCCGTGCTGGGACAAGAGCGTCACCCCGTGCTGGGACAAGAGCGTCACCCCGTGCTGGGACAAGAGCGTCACCCCGTGCTGGGACAAGAGCGTCACCCCGTGCTGGGACAAGAGCGTCACCCCGTGCTGGGACAAGAGCGTCACCCCGTGCTGGGACAAGAGCGTCACCCCGTGCTGGGACAAGAGCGTCACCCCGTGCTGGGACAAGAGCGTCACCCCGTGCTGGGACAAGAGCGTCACCCCGTGCTGGGACAAGAGCGTCACCATGTGCTGGGACAAGAGCGTCACCCTGTGCTGGGACAAGAGCGTCACCCCGTGCTGGGACAAGAGCGTCACCCCGTGCTGGGACAAGAGCGTCACCCCGTGCTGGGACAAGAGCGTCACCCCGTGCTGGGACAAGAGCGTCACCCCGTGCTGGGACAAGAGCGTCACCCCGTGCTGGGACAAGAGCGTCACCCCGTGCTGGGACAAGAGCGTCACCCCGTGCTGGGACAAGAGCGTCACCCCGTGCTGGGACAAGAGCGTCACCCCGTGCTGGGACAAGAGCGTCACCCCGTGCTGGGACAAGAGCGTCACCCTGTGCTGGGACAAGAGCGTCACCCCGTGCTGGGACAAGAGCGTCACCCCGTGCTGGGACAAGAGCGTCACCCCGTGCTGGGACAAGAGCGTCACCCCGTGCTGGGACAAGAGCGTCACCCCGTGCTGGGACAAGAGCGTCACCCCGTGCTGGGACAAGAGCGTCACCATGTGCTGGGACAAGAGCGTCAGGTGTAGCAGAGAGAGGCGGAGTTTATTCCCAACAATCGCTATCTACAATGTTTTTGTTTAGTTTCCCTGGAAATATTTTTTTATTTTTTAAATTGATGGACTCTTCCTGACTTTTTCTTCATCTGTTAAATTGTGAATTTGTGTATTTAATGTGAAGAACGACCGATGGCACTTGTTTTCCCTCTCTACTTGTATCAGTCTCGGTCTGTACATGTGATTTATGGTTCTTCAGAGTGTAAGGGCAGGGCTATTTATCTGGTCGTTTCCACACAGGGCCAACTAGCTTTATTTCATATTCTCTCTTTGTTTTAAGACATAACTAGGCATTACACTGGTCTCCGGTTGTTAGAAGTGCAATGCAGAAAATGCTTTGTGTTACTCACTGGATGTAGACGCTGTCTGGTGCTGCCCAGCAGATGGTGCTGTTGTATTGTTTACAAATGGTTCAATTTTGCAGATGGTAGAGGAGTGACCTGTAGCTGCCAATTAGGGGTGTGCGATATGACGATATTTAATCGTGGACTATTAAAATGTCTCCACGCTTCACTTTTTCGGAAATATCGTAGAATCGCGCTCCAGTGCACGTTCAATTGGATGCAGATCTATGGCGTTTTACTTTTTTCAGCTACGTATCAACATGCAATGCGCGGTGCGCTATATGTCAGCGTGTTAACACTAGAAGCGCCAACAGCCCATGCCCGCGGGCGTTGCAGTTAGTAATTGAAATAAATATATAATGTTGAAAAGCTACAGCCTCGTTCTTCCATGACTTTTCCTAAATACGTGCATTTTACCTTGTCCCGTTTTCAGAAACTGGACGCGTTTTGGTCTGATCTCGTTTTGGTCCGATCTATATTGGACACCGTTTTGGTCTGGTCTATATAAAACTGGATGCGTTTTGGTCTGGTCTACTTGAAACTTGACGCGTTTTGGTCCGATCTATATGAAACTGGATATATGTAACGGATTAATTTGCCACTCATAACATCACTAATGAACACTCTGCGCAGTGCAACCGGTTAGTATGCGTGTCCTGCTCAGGCAGACAAAAGCTGCGAGATATACATAGATAATAGATTGATTGGCTTGGTTGAATTTGAATGAACTAGAAAAAAGAGGTAGGCCTACGTTTATAAAGAAATATATGTTTTACTAAATAAACAGAACGAAAATATAAAACGAAATTGATTAATGTATCTACCGGGTAACAGCAGAATATACCCGACCGTGACCAATATACAAACTGTGTTGTAAAATACGTGTTTCATTGTCTATAGTGCCTTAGTTACTGGGCTGTAATTACTATAATACATTTTACAAATGTAAATGATCGAATTATACACTGTAGCCTAATGTTTTTATTTCAACAGTCTGTGTTGCAATATATACGGCCAATCATGCGCAAATCATTTGATTGCACGTCGCTTGTGATCGAAAATGTTTTAGCATTTATTACATCAAAATAGGACATACAGTTTGATGGATTTTCATTTATTCGATCTTTAGAAATTTAAATATCATAGCCTGTGCATTTTAAAATCATGGTTTTAATTTTGTATTGTATGGTTACATAAGACAATAAATAGGCTACATACTATTTTAGTAAAATGTTTTACTTGATAATTCATAATTCATCCTAATTCATTTAATTCAGGATGATAACACAGTAGATCATCTGATGCTGTAGATGGATGGCAGGTTACACAGTGAATGGATGGTGAAGCTGCGGATGAGAATGAAGGTGCTTCTTTGCACCATTGCACTTCCATTAAATATACACGTGATTAAAATATGCTACTTTAACATTTTTTTCCCTTTTATGTTTTGTTACCTTGTATTGCTATATTTTTTAAATGGAGATATAATTTGCTTGTATAGCAGCTCAGTAATTTGCAAAATAGTCTGAAAAAGCAACATGAAAAAGAATCGTGATAAAATCGTGAATCGTGATTTTTCCTGAAAAAATCGTGATATGATATTTTTCCCATATCGCCCACCCCTACTGCCAATATAATATAAGTTTAGTTAATTTGTGTGTGATAAGGCTGGTTATATAATATAAGCTTAGTTAATTTGTGTGTGATAAGGCTGGTTATATAATATAAGCTTAGTTAATTTGTGTGTGATAAGGCTGTTCAGATAATATAAGCTTAGTTAATTTGTGTGTGATAAGGCTGTTCAGATAATATAAGCTTAGTTAATTTCTGTGTGATAAGGCTGGTTATATAATATAAGCTTAGTTAATTTCTGTGTGATAAGGCTGTTCAGATAATATAAGCTTAGTTAATTTGTGTGTGATAAGGCTGGTTATATAATATAAGCTTAGTTAATTTGTGTGTGATAAGGCTGTTCAGATAATATAAGCGTAGTTAATTTGTGTGTGATAAGGCTGTTCAGATTATATAAGCGTAGTTAATTAGTGCGTGATAAGGCTGTTCAGATAATATAATTTTAGTTAATTCGTGCGTGATAAGGCTGTTCAGATAATATAAGCGTAGTTAATTAGTGCGTGATAAGGCTGTTCAGATAATATAAGCGTAGGTAATTAGTGCGTGATAAGGCTGTTCGGATAATATAAGCGTAGTTAATTAGTGCGTGATAAGGCTGTTCGGATAATATAAGCGTAGTTAATTAGTGCGTGATAAGGCTGTTCGGATAATATAAGCGTAGTTAATTAGTGCGTGATAAGGCTGTTCGGATAATATAAGCGTAGTTAATTAGTGCGTGATAAGGCTGTTCAGATAATATAAGCGTAGTTAATTCGTGCGTGATAAGGCTGGTCATTGATGTCTTTTAGCCTTTCGGTTGTTGTTGCTTGAGGAACTGAACAGTTGAGACGCGTGTCATCACAGGAAGTTGGTGGTTATTACCCTTCCTGTTCTTGTGTCCTAGCGTAGAGAAGCAGTAACCCTCCTTTCCTCTGGTGGGGGGGGCACGCCCTGTCAGTCAGTGTTCATATGTCAACTGTTCTTTCTGTGAGGGCACACAGCAGGTGTCCATTACACTCTGTGTCAGGCAGAGTTAAGCTTCTCTCTCTATCCACTGTTTTAAGATGGAATAAATCAACCTGTTTTCATGCAAAGAGTTTGCATCTGCGTTGTCTGTGCAGATTCGTCAAGAAACTAAAGCAACAGCTGCTATTCTTTTCATCACAGCCCTGAGTTGGCTGCTTCAGACAGACAGCCAGGCTGACAGTCAGGCAGACAGACGTTGTCTCAGGTACCATGGAGACAGAGGTAGGACTGCTACACTGCGTTTGGCTGTCTTCAGTGTGCTCTGTGTGTTGGTCGTCATGGGGGATCTGGTCAATGCTTTGACGGAGCTCTTCGTCTTGTTGTTGCTCCTCTTGCTTTATCTACTGGTTATGTAGACACTCAGATCATCTTGTTGCTCCTCTTGCTTTATCTACTGGTTATGTAGACACTCAGATCATCTTGTTGCTCCTCTTGCTTTATCTACTGGTTATGTAGACACTCAGATCATCTTGTTGCTCCTCTTGCTTTATCTACTGGTTATGTAGACACTCAGATCATCTTGTTGCTCCTCTTGCTTTATCTACTGGTTATGTAGACACTCAGATCATCTTGTTGCTCCTCTTGCTTTATCTACTGGTTATGTAGACACTCAGATCATCTTGTTGCTCCTCTTGCTTTATCTACTGGTTATGTAGACACTCAGATCATCTTGTTGCTCCTCTTGCTTTATCTACTGGTTATGTAGACACACAGATCCGCTGGTCTACACAAGGTCACGTGCGTTTGGTTGCTGTTGTACTGTGGCATTAGGACAAAGGAAAGCGGAAGGACGGTGTGTGTACGCTATGTTGTTTTATGGTGTGTGTACGCATTGTTGTTGTGTATAGTGTGTGTGTGTGTGTGTGTGTGTGTGTGTGTGTCTGTGTGCTGCCTAATCTAACATGCAACGATCTAAAATAGCAGAGACGCTTTACAGAATATCTGTATAACACTAGATATTAATGTTATTATATACTCTCCCGGTCTCCCCTTCTGTCTCTAGCTCTCAGTCAGGTATTGTCTCTCCCCTTCTGTCTCCACCTCTCAGTCAGGTATTGTCTCTCCCCTTCTGTCTCCACCTCTCAGTCAGGTATTGTCTCTCCCCTTCTGTCTCCACCTCTCAGTCAGGTATTGTCTCTCCCCTTCTGTCTCCACCTCTCAGTCAGGTATTGTCTCTCCCTTCAAGCGGGTGTTCCTGAAGGGAGAAAAGGGTCGGGATAAGAAGGCCCAAGAGAAGACCACAGAGCGTCGTGTCCTGCACACGTTCTCCCTCTCCCTCCCTGACCACCGCATCGACCCGGACATCCTGCTGAACGACTACATCGAGAAGGAGGTGAAGGTGAGCCCCATTTGGGCTGTGGCCCGGCTGGAACCAGCCCCCTGTCCCACAGAGACGACTGTTAACTATACAGTGATGGATACCTACTGCTGGTAGCCCAGACTGTATGTACTGCTGGTAGCCCAGACTGCATGTAGTGCTGGTAGCCCAGACTGCATGTACTGCTGGTAGCCCAGACTGTATGTACTGCTGGTAGCCCAGACTGTATGTACTGCTGGTAGCCCAGACTGTATGTACTGCTGGTAGCCCAGACTGTATGTACTGCTGGTAGCCCAGACTGTATGTACTGCTGGTAGCCCAGACTGTATGTACTGCTGGTAGCCCAGACTGTATGTACTGCTGGTAGCCCAGACTGCATGTAGTGCTGGTAGCCCAGACTGCATGTAGTGCTGGTAGCCCAGACTGCATGTAGTGCTGGTAGCCCAGACTGTATGTACTGCTGGTAGCCCAGACTGTATGTACTGCTGGTAGCCCAGACTGTATGTACTGCTGGTAGCCCAGACTGTATGTAGTGCTGGTAGCCCAGACTGTATGTACTGCTGGTAGCCCAGACTGTATGTAGTGCTGGTAGCCCAGACTGTATGTACTGCTGGTAGCCCAGACTGTATGTACTGCTGGTAGCCCAGACTGCATGTTTGGTGGAGGCAATGTTATGCTCTGGGGGAGATTTAAAGTGGGAGATTTCTACACGGTTAAAGGGATCTTGAAGAAGCAAGGCTATCACTTTTATAACACCATGTAATTCCCTGCCAATATCCTCCCACAACAGTACAATGACCCAAAGTACAGCTACAAACTATACAAGAACTGTTTAGGGAAGAAACCGTCTGCTGGTGTTCTGTCTATATTCTGCCAGCACTGTGACAGACACACTATTTTAAACGGGTTCTGTATGTGTGTGTGTTCTGTCCCTATATGACTGTCACACCCAGTACCATTCCAGGTTCTGTATGTGTGAAGGTACTTAATATACACACAGCTTTGAAAGGAACACTTTGTAAATGCCTGTTTCTTATTTCATCCCAACCTTCACAAAAACTACTAAGAGTGTTTCAATTAGGTTGCTGTTGTTCTAATCAGGTCCTTGGAAATTAATCGTTCTCCTTTCCTCTCTCTCGTGTGTGCGTGCGTGCGTGCGTGTGCGATACAGTACCTGGGTCAGCTGACATCAGTACCTGGATACCTGAATCCGTCCAGTCGAACTGAGGTCTTGCAGCTCATCGACAGAGCCCGGGTAAGATGACCAGAACAGATAATTTATTTAAACACACAAACAGGTTGATGGAGAGTGGGGCCAATATGTTTATACAGGAGATGGTGGCACAGTCTAATGGAGAGTGGGGCCAATATGTTTATACAGGAGATGGTGGCACAGTCTAATGGAGAGTGGGGCCAATATGTTTATACAGGAGATGGTGGCACAGTCTAATGGAGAGTGGGGCCCAATATGTTTATACAGGAGATGGTGGCACAGTCTAATGGAGAGTGGGGCCAATATGTTTATACAGGAGATGGTGGCACAGTCTAATAGAGAGTGGGGCCAATATGTTTATACAGGAGATGGTGGCACAGTCTAATGGAGAGTGGGGCCAATATGTTTATACAGGAGATGGTGGCACAGTCTAATGGAGAGTGGGGCCCAATATGTTTATACAGGAGATGGTGGCACAGTCTAATGGAGAGTGGGGCCAATATGTTTATACAGGAGATGGTGGCACAGTCTAATGGAGAGTGGGGCCAATATGTTTATACAGGAGATGGTGGCACAGTCTAATGGAGAGTGGGGCCCAATATGTTTATACAGGAGATGGTGGCACAGTCTAATGGAGAGTGGGGCCCAATATGTTTATACAGGAGATGGTGGCACAGTCTAATGGAGAGTGGGGCCAATATGTTTATACAGGAGATGGTGGCACAGTCTAATAGAGAGTGGGGCCAATATGTTTATACAGGAGATGGTGGCACAGTCTAATAGAGAGTGGGGCCCAATATGTTTATACAGGAGATGGTGGCACAGTCTAATGGAGAGTGGGGCCCAATATGTTTATACAGGAGATGGTGGCACAGTCTAATAGAGAGTGGGGCCAATATGTTTATACAGGAGATGGTGGCACAGTCTAATAGAGAGTGGGGCCAATATGTTTATACAGGAGATGGTGGCACAGTCTAATGGAGAGTGTGACCCAATATGTTTATACAGGAGATGGTGGCACAGTCTAATAGAGAGTGGGGCCAATATGTTTATACAGGAGATGGTGGCACAGTCTAATGGAGAGTGGGGCCCAATATGTTTATACAGGAGATGGTGGCACAGTCTAATGGAGAGTGGGGCCAATATGTTTATACAGGAGATGGTGGCACAGTCTAATAGAGAGTGGGGCCCAATATGTTTATACAGGAGATGGTGGCACAGTCTAATGGAGAGTGGGGCCCAATATGTTTATACAGGAGATGGTGGCACAGTCTAATAGAGAGTGGGGCCAATATGTTTATACAGGAGATGGTGGCACAGTCTAATGGAGAGTGGGGCCAATATGTTTATACAGGAGATGGTGGCACAGTCTAATAGAGAGTGGGGCCCAATATGTTTATACAGGAGATGGTGGCACAGTCTAATAGAGAGTGGGGCCCAATATGTTTATACAGGAGATGGTGGCACAGTCTAATAGAGAGTGGGGCCAATATGTTTATACAGGAGATGGTGGCACAGTCTAATGGAGAGTGGGGCCAATATGTTTATACAGGAGATGGTGGCACAGTCTAATAGAGAGTGGGGCCAATATGTTTATACAGGAGATGGTGGCACAGTCTAATGGAGAGTGGGGCCAATATGTTTATACAGGAGATGGTGGCACAGTCTAATGGAGAGTGGGGCCCAATATGTTTATACAGGAGATGGTGGCACAGTCTAATGGAGAGTGGGGCCAATATGTTTATACAGGAGATGGTGGCACAGTCTAATAGAGAGTGGGGCCAATATGTTTATACAGGAGATGGTGGCACAGTCTAATGGAGAGTGGGGCCAATATGTTTATACAGGAGATGGTGGCACAGTCTAATGGAGAGTGGGGCCAATATGTTTATACAGGAGATGGTGGCACAGTCTAATGGGTTGGCATCTGGTACTGACAGACTAAAGGACAAAAATCCAGAAGAGTTTTTGCCTGTTTGTACATTTTTATCCTTGGCCTTGATTTTACAGTAAATATTAAACTAAATATTAGAGATGATATTTCAGTGTTGGGAAATATTCAAATGTGTTTAAAAAACAAGAAAGTTTGTAATTTCTTCTTGTTAATTGAAACATTATTTTTTTTACCCAGAAGTCCCACCAGCTTGCAGGTCAGCTGACATCTGAGCAGGATGCTGTGGTCAGTCTGTCGGCATACAACGTGAAGCTGGTGTGGCGAGATGGAGAGGACATCATCCTTCGTGTTCCCATTCACGACATCGCTGCCGTGTCCTACATCAGGGATGACTCTCTGCATCTGGTCGTAATCAAAACAGGTGCTGGTTCTCTATGACTCTCTGCATCTGGTCGTAATCAAAACAGGTGCCTGGTTCTCTATGACTCTCTGCATCTGGTCGTAATCAAAACAGGTGCTGGTTCTCTATGACTCTCTGCATCTGGTCGTAATCAAAACAGGTGCTGGTTCTCTATGACTCTCTGCATCTGGTCGTAATCAAAACAGGTGCTGGTTCTCTATGACTCTCTGCATCTGGTCGTAATCAAAACAGGTGCTGGTTCTCTATGACTCTCTGCATCTGGTCGTAATCAAAACAGGTGCTGGTTCTCTATGACTCTCTGCATCTGGTCGTAATCAAAACAGGTGCTGGTTCTCTATGACTCTCTGCATCTGGTCGTAATCAAAGCAGGTGCCTGGTTCTATGACTCTCTGCATCTGGTCGTAATCAAAACAGGTGCTGGTTCTCTATGACTCTCTGCATCTGGTCGTAATCAAAACAGGTGCTGGTTCTCTATGACTCTCTGCATCTGGTCGTAATCAAAACAGGTGCTGGTTCTCTATGACTCTCTGCATCTGGTCGTAATCAAAACAGGTGCTGGTTCTCTATGACTCTCTGCATCTGGTCGTAATCAAAACAGGTGCTGGTTCTCTATGACTCTCTGCATCTGGTCGTAATCAAAACAGGTGCTGGTTCTCTATGACTCTCTGCATCTGGTCGTAATCAAAACAGGTGCTGGTTCTCTATGACTCTCTGCATCTGGTCGTAATCAAAACAGGTGCTGGTTCTCTATGACTCTCTGCATCTGGTCGTAATCAAAACAGGTGCTGGTTCTCTATGACTCTCTGCATCTGGTCGTAATCAAAACAGGTGCTGGTTCTCTATGACTCTCTGCATCTGGTCGTAATCAAAACAGGTGCTGGTTCTCTATGACTCTCTGCATCTGGTCGTAATCAAAACAGGTGCTGGTTCTCTATGACTCTCTGCATCTGGTCGTAATCAAAACAGGTGCTGGTTCTCTATGACTCTCTGCATCTGGTCGTAATCAAAACAGGTGCTGGTTCTCTGCATCTGGTGACTCTCTGCATCTGGTTGTAATCAAAACAGGTGCTGGTTCACCATGACTCTCTGCATCTGGTCGTAATCAAAACAGGTGCCTGGTTCTATGACTCTCTGCATCTGGTCGTAATCAAAACAGGTGCCTGGTTCTATGACTCTCTGCATCTGGTCGTAATCAAAACAGGTGCCTGGTTCTCTATGACTCTCTGCATCTGGTCGTAATCAAAACAGGTGCCTGGTTCTATGACTCTCTGCATCTGGTCGTAATCAAAACAGGTGCCTGGTTCTATGACTCTCTGCATCTGGTCGTAATCAAAACAGGTGCTGGTTCTCTATGACTCTCTGCATCTGGTCGTAATCAAAACAGGTGCAGGTTCTATATGACTCTCTGCATCTGGTCGTAATCAAAACAGGTGCTGGTTCTCTATGACTCTCTGCATCTGGTCGTAATCAAAACAGGTGCTGGTTCACCATGACTCTCTGCATCTGGTCGTAATCAAAACAGGTGCCTGGTTCTATGACTCTCTGCATCTGGTCGTAATCAAAACAGGTGCTGGTTCCATGACTCTCTGCATCTGGTCGTAATCAAAACAGGTGCTGGTTCACCATGACTCTCTGCATCTGGTCGTAATCAAAACAGGTGCCTGGTTCTATGACTCTCTGCATCTGGTCGTAATCAAAGCAGGTGCCTGGTTCTATGACTCTCTGCATCTGGTCGTAATCAAAGCAGGTGCCTGGTTCTATGACTCTCTGCATCTGGTCGTAATCAAAACAGGTGCTGGTTCTCTATGACTCTCTGCATCTGGTCGTAATCAAAACAGGTGCTGGTTCTCTATGACTCTCTGCATCTGGTCGTAATCAAAACAGGTGCTGGTTCTCTATGACTCTCTGCATCTGGTCGTAATCAAAACAGGTGCTGGTTCTCTATGACTCTCTGCATCTGGTCGTAATCAAAACAGGTGCTGGTTCTCTATGACTCTCTGCATCTGGTCGTAATCAAAACAGGTGCTGGTTCTCTATGACTCTCTGCATCTGGTCGTAATCAAAACAGGTGCTGGTTCTCTATGACTCTCTGCATCTGGTCGTAATCAAAACAGGTGCTGGTTCTCTATGACTCTCTGCATCTGGTCGTAATCAAAACAGGTGCTGGTTCTCTATGACTCTCTGCATCTGGTCGTAATCAAAACAGGTGCTGGTTCTCTATGACTCTCTGCATCTGGTCGTAATCAAAACAGGTGCTGGTTCTCTATGACTCTCTGCATCTGGTTGTAATCAAAACAGGTGCTGGTTCACCATGACTCTCTGCATCTGGTCGTAATCAAAACAGGTGCCTGGTTCTATGACTCTCTGCATCTGGTCGTAATCAAAACAGGTGCCTGGTTCTATGACTCTCTGCATCTGGTCGTAATCAAAACAGGTGCCTGGTTCTCTATGACTCTCTGCATCTGGTCGTAATCAAAACAGGTGCCTGGTTCTATGACTCTCTGCATC
Organism: Dallia pectoralis; assembly: GCA_029465975.1. Classification (NCBI taxonomy): domain Eukaryota; kingdom Metazoa; phylum Chordata; class Actinopteri; order Esociformes; family Umbridae; genus Dallia; species Dallia pectoralis. The sequence goes on from CM055734.1 coordinate 884,425, forward strand.
TGGTCGTAATCAAAACAGGTGCTGGTTCCACATGACTCTCTGCATCTGGTCGTAATCAAAACAGGTGCCTGGTTCTATGACTCTGCATCTGGTCGTAATCAAAACAGGTGCTGGTTCTCTATGACTCTCTGCATCTGGTCGTAATCAAAACAGGTGCTGGTTCTATATGACTCTCTGCATCTGGTCGTAATCAAAACAGGTGCTGGTTCTCTATGACTCTCTGCATCTGGTCGTAATCAAAACAGGTGCTGGTTCACCATGACTCTCTGCATCTGGTCGTAATCAAAACAGGTGCCTGGTTCTATGACTCTCTGCATCTGGTCGTAATCAAAACAGGTGCTGGTTCCATGACTCTCTGCATCTGGTCGTAATCAAAACAGGTGCTGGTTCACCATGACTCTCTGCATCTGGTCGTAATCAAAACAGGTGCTGGTTCCATGACTCTCTGCATCTGGTCGTAATCAAAACAGGTGCTGGTTCACCATGACTCTCTGCATCTGGTCGTAATCAAAGCAGGTGCCTGGTTCTATGACTCTCTGCATCTGGTCGTAATCAAAACAGGTGCTGGTTCTATATGACTCTCTGCATCTGGTCGTAATCAAAACAGGTGCTGGTTCTCTATGACTCTCTGCATCTGGTCGTAATCAAAACAGGTGCTGGTTCTCTATGACTCTCTGCATCTGGTCGTAATCAAAACAGGTGCTGGTTCTCTATGACTCTCTGCATCTGGTCGTAATCAAAACAGGTGCTGGTTCTCTATGACT
>CM055734.1:887265-964765 GCA_029465975.1 Dallia pectoralis
CCCCAGTAATATATATATACACACACACACACACACACACACACACAGATTACCAGTGGCTGCAGTACCTCCTCATCTCTGATTGGCCAGACTCCATTATAATGCTGATATCTTTTCCTCCTCATCTCTGATTGGCCAGACTCCATTATAATGCTGATATATTTTCCTCCTCATCCCTGATTGGCCAGACTCCATTATAATGCTGATATCTTTTCCTCCTCATCCCTGATTGGCCAGACTCCATTATAATGCTGATATCTTTTCCTCCTCATCCCTGATTGGCCAGACTCCATTATAATGCTGATATCTTTTCCTCCTCATCCCTGATTGGCCAGACTCCATTATAATGCTGATATCTTTTCCTCCTCATCCCTGATTGGCCAGACTCCATTATAATGCTGATATCTTTTCCTCCTCATCCCTGATTAGCCAGACTCAATTACAATGCGGATATCTTTTCTTCCAGGCAGCAGCAGAGGAGTTGTGTCTCCTGCTCTATCAGGTCTTCCAGATCGTCTACACAGAGTCCACTATCGACTTCCTGGACAGAGCAATCAATGACGGAGCGAATTCCTCTATGAGACATCTGTCTCTATACAGTGGTAAGGTCATCAATCAATCAACTTCTAATCATACACACCTCTGTCTCTATACAGCTGTCGGATCATTAATCAACTTCTAATCATACACACATCTGTCTCTATACAGCTGTCAGATCATTAATCAACTTCTAATCATACACACATCTGTCTCTATACAGCTGTCAGATCATTAATCAACTTCTAATCATACACACATCTGTCTCTATACAGCTGTCAGATCATTAATCAATCACATTCACCAATTAATCTCCTTATAATAAATGACACATGGCTCTCTCAATACCAGTAGACACATCAGTGTTGAAACAGACACTTCCTGACACAATTGACCTGTTCTTTTTTACTATATATTTTTATGTATTAAAGAACTTAAGGAATTAACAACTCCATTGGAAGTTATCTTTTAATACATATTTTGGCACATAGATATTTGAGTTAAATTCCAACCACATTTATCAATAATAAGTGCTTTTCTTTACTGGTTAAGACGACTCTTCAAGCAAGGTAGATGTAAAGGAGGCTTTTGAGACCGAGGCCAGCACCTTGTAAGTAGCTACACTTCTGCTGTCTAATATGTGCTTCATTGTTTCAATGTGGACTTCTAATCATATGGTTGGTAAGGGTTCTAATGTTTTGTTTCTGTATGGTTCTAATCATATGGCTGGTAAGGGTTCTAATGTTTTGTGTCTGTATGGTTCTAATCATATGGTTGGTAAGGGTTCTAATGTTTTGTGTCTGTATGGTTCTAATCATATGGTTGGTAAGGGTTCTAATGTTTTGTTTCTGTATGGTTCTAATCATATGGTTGGTAAGGGTTCTAATGTTTTGTGTCTGTATGGTTCTAATCATATGGTTGGTATGGGTTCTAATGTTTTGTGTCTGTATGGTTCTAATCGTATGGTTGGTATGGGTTCTAATGTTTTGTGTCTGTATGGTTCTAATCATATGGTTGGTAAGGGTTCTAATGTTTTGTGTCTGTATGGTTCTAATCATATGGTTGGTAAGGGTTCTAATGTTTTGTGTCTGTATGGTTCTAATCATATGGTTGGTAAGGGTTCTAATGTTTTGTGTCTGTATGGTTCTAATCATATGGTTGGTTAGGGTTCTAATGTTTTGTGTCTGTATGGTTCTAATCATATGGTTGGTAAGGGTTCTAATGTTTTGTGTCTGTATGGTTGGTAAGGGTTCTAATGATTTGTGTCTGTATGGTTTTAATCATATGGTTGGTAAGGGTTCTAATGATTTGTGTCTGTATGGTTCTAATCATATGGTTGGTAAGGGTTCTAATGTTTTGTTTCTGTATGGTTCTAATCATATGGTTGGTAAGGGTTCTAATGATTTGTGTCTGTATGGTTCTAATCATATGGTTGGTTAGGGTTCTAATGATTTGTGTCTGTATGGTTCTAATGTTTTAAAAGGTTCTAATGCTTTGGTTCTATAGGGTTGCGAAAATGTTGTTCTATATGCATATTTTCTTGTTCTTCAAGCTTGTAAGGTTCTGATTATTTATTTTGTTCTAATGTTGTGGTTCTGCATTCGTTAGTTCGTTCCAGGGTTCTCTAGAGGCGGGGGGTGACTCTCCGTCTCCATCCTCAACCCCAGCCTCCCCTCAGACTAAGACAGCCAGTGAGGGAGAGCTGAGCACCACAGCTACTGAGCTGCTACAGGACTACATGACCACAGTGAGTAGTGGAATGGGCAGGGGGCGTGGACGGGTCGGCAGGGGGCGTGGACGGGTCGGCAGGAGGATGGGGGTCAGCTGGGGGTGACAGGGTGTGGTTGTTATATAGTTTAGGGTTAGCTAAATGTTTTAGATATTGTTATTGATATGATATTGTCAGCTGGGGGGTGACGGGGTGTGGTTGTTATATTGTTTAGGGTTAGCTAAATGTTTTATTTATCTCATTCCTAATAACATATGTTGTTTTCTCTGTCAGCTGAGAACCAAGTTGTCCTCTCAGGAGATCCAGCAGTTTGCCGGACTCCTCCATGAGTATCGCAATGGAGCATCAATACATGAGTTCTGCATCAACCTTCGACAACTGTACGGGGACAGCAGGAAGTTCCTCCTTCTTGGTGAGATGCACTTCCTTTCTGGATTAACAAGGTCATTAAGCCACAAGACCAGGGTTCTCAAAGGCCCCTGAAGCTTTGTATGTTATTGAACATTCCTACACCTGGTCACTGGTCAGTTTGTAATGTGTCATTCCTACACCTGGTCTCTGGTCAGTTTGTAATGTGTCATTCCTACACCTGGTCTCTGGTCAGTTTGTAATGTGTCATTCCTACACCTGGTCTCTGGTCAGTTTGTAATGTGTCATTCCTACACCTGGTCTCTGGTCAGTTTGTAATGTGTCATTCCTACTTCATGCAGGTCTGAGGCCGTTCATCCCAGAGAAGGACAGTCAGCACTTTGAGAATTTCTTGGAGACCATTGGTGTTAAAGATGGCCGTGGAATCATCACGGACAGCTTCGGACGATACAGACGCACTGCAAGCTCCGCCTCTGGCTCAACCACCAATGGAAATGGAGCAGTGAGTGGAGACGCAGACGGGGGCGGGTGTGAGGAACTGGCGCCCTCTGAAGGTGACGAGTGGGACCGCATGATCTCTGACATCAGTAATGATATAGAGGCACTTGGAGTCAGCATGGATCAGGAGGGGGTGGCACCCTAACCCTTATCCCAGCGCACCAATCAGCTCGCAGTGTGAGGCCAGCGCACCAATCAGCTCGCAGTGTGAGGCCAGCGCACCAAGCAGCTCGCAGGGTGAGGCCAGCGCACCAATCAGCCCATTATGTGAGACCAGCGCACCAATCAGCTCTTTGTGAGCTTTTGAGAGCCAATTATATTGTGTTGCTCATTGTTTTTTTGGAACGTGAAGAACTGGCTGTCTGGCTGGTTGGGTGACTGACTGACTGATTTGCTGACTGGCTCGGTCTTAAATCTCTCTGGGTTTGAATTTTTGTTGGCAGTATCTGCCGTTAGTGACCAGGAAGAAGCTATGGTCACCTGCAAAAAGCAGCCGTCCCACAAGTCCCTGTTTGCTGTCTTCACAATAAGAGTCTGAGTGCATTCCACAGCACTTGACTGCAGTTTGAATTTAAGTGTGTATGGGTAGTTAAAAGTTACTGGTTGATTAATGAATGGAACTACACAAAACTGTTTTAACACAGGAAGGGTTTCCCCCTGTGATTATTTAAGTTTAATCTGAAAATAGGACATGGGAATGAACAGGCAATTATTAAATATATAATATTATCTTAGCCCCAGAGTGTGTATTAAGAATAAGTAATTCTGCTCCTCATAGACACAGATATTACTGTAAAAACATTTATCATATAATACATTATAGTGAATATCTTTATGTAATATTTTACTATAAAAACCTTTATCATATAAAACATTACAGTAAATCTCTTTTTGTGATATGTTACTGTTAAAAGCTTTATGGTAGAAAGACATAACGGCTGACCCCCGGGCCTGACGGCTGACCCCCGGGCCTAAATGTTAAAACTGAGATGATCTGTTGGGATTCTGTGTGTGTTATGTTGTGTTATTTAGGTCATATGTTAACTTAAGCCATAATGGTGTATTTGTTCAGTTATGAGTGTGTCCCAAACTACATGTTATTTCTTATGTAGGGAACCAAATAGGGAATGTGGAGCCCTTTGGGAGTCTTAGTTTTTGTTTACATACCTTTTAACTCTTGTGTGGTTTTGTTTTTACATGTATTGTTTTTGTCAAAATTGACTGTAAATCTGTAATTTTTTGATAATTATTCTTTTTCACACTTTGTTATTCATTTGAAAAAGCCAGATACTGGCTGCCTGACATTTCTCTGGTAGTCTGGCAGATGAGGCAGGCAGATCTAACCTTCAGCCGTAGATAGGCTCACACCAGGGGCCTCATGTATAAACGCTGAGTACGCACAACAGCAGACGCACAACAGCAGACGCACAACAGCAGACGCACAACAGCAGACGCACGCCGCGCTCTACTCAATAGTTGGGATTAATAAAAGGCAACCTGGCTGGTAAATGTGTGGTCCTTCACGGACACTCTGACCCATGCGCATGCGCACAGAAACGGGTGAAATGAGAAATGGCGACATCACTGGCAGATGGATGAAATACATGAAACTGTGTGAAAATACAGAACATTGTGTGAAATACATCTAAATATTTCCTGCCATTAATAATATGAAGGCTCTACAAAACCGTTCTAACAATAAACACACAAACACCTGTTTGATCGATCTGCAAAAACAAATTAAATTAAAAGATATAACGTCAATTAAAATGAAGATATATTTCCAAAAAATAACTCAAATATATTCTGTAATTATATTGTCAGGTTCAATTCATACTCAGTAATAATACGGCGAACAGAATTAAATCGTGTATAAAACATCACATTGAGTAACGTTACTTTTCCGGTGTTCCTCCGAGTTTGCCATGACATCTCAATCTATGAATATTAATTTAGGGCGTTTCTCTGAATATTTATGGGCAACTATGGGGGTGACATGAAGCCGCAAAAGTTGCGCCTCATTTAGAGTTCATTGTGATTTATTAACCGTAAACGGGCTAGTGCGTGCGTGCGCACGGTTAAATAAATCCCAATAGTTTTGTCCGTACGTACATCCTACGTTTTGTCCGTACGCCACTTCTGACGCAAATCTTACGCAAAGTTTTCTAAATGATTCCCCAGGTGTTCCACTGTTTCCTATTGAGCGGTTCATTCTATCACCAGTCATTGTGCCTTCAGTGTGTGTCCCAATAGGAGCCCTATTCTCTGTAGAGTGCACTGCCTAGGGAATAGGGAGACATTTGTTACACGAATGCTACTGCTGCCAAATCACAAGACCGATATGGTCATTCTGTACTGTACAGCTGCTGTTGTTACCTGTGTACTGTGTTATTAAATAACCAAATGGCTTCATGGTGTCAGAAACTAATATTATTATCATCTTCTCGTGTATTTTGGCAATAAAAGCAATATGGATTGGGCTCTAATACGATACAACCATATGGATTGGGCTCTAATACAATACAACCATATGGATTGGGCTCTAATACGATACAACCATATGGATTGGGCTCTAATACGATACAACCATATGGATTGGGCTCTAATACAATACAACCATATGGATTGGGCTCTAATACGATACAACCATATGGATTGGGCTCTAATACGATACAACCATATGGATTGGGCTCTAATACGATACAACCATATGGATTGGGCTCTAATACGATACAACCATATGGATTGGGCTCTAATACGATACAACCGATATGGATTGGGCTCTAATACGATACAACCATATGGATTGGGCTCTAATACGATACAACCATATGGATTGGGCTCTAATACGATACTACCAATATGGATTGGGCTCTAATACGATACAACAATATGGATTGGGCTCTAATACGATACAACAATATGGATTGGGCTCTAATACGATACAACAATATGGATTGGGCTCTAATACGATACAACAATATGGATTGGGCTCTAATACGATACACCTGTCCTTATCGGCGTCTCTCCCTCAGAATGTCTACACCTGTCCTTACCTAGAGACATCGCTCAGACTGTCTGCGGCCGCTATATAGCTGGGCTGCAGCCACACATAGAGACTGTTCGTGCGGGTGAATTCATCTTAGCAGATAACCAGGCTTTAATCTGCAGGGAATGACATTTCACCCTTATACATTTGTGTTGTGTCACTGAGGCACTACTACCCAGAAAGCTCTGTTTCTAAAGTGGTGTACTATATATGGAACAGGGTGTTAGGTCTATGGTCTAAAGTAGTGTACTATGTAAGGAACAGGGTGATAAGGCTCTGCTCTATAGTGGTGTACTATATTGGGTGATAAGGCTCTGTTCTATAGTGGTGTACTATATAGGGTGATAAGGCTCTGTTCTATAGTGGTGTACTATATAGGGTGATAAGGCTCTGTTCTATAGTGGTGTACTATATAGGGTGATAAGGCTCTGTTCTATAGTGGTGTACTATATAGGGTGATAAGGCTCTGTTCTATAGTGGTGTACTATATAGGGTGATAAGGCTCTGTTCTATAGTGGTGTACTATATAGGGTGATAAGGCTCTGTTCTATAGTGGTGTACTATATAGGGTGATAAGGCTCTGTTCTATAGTGGTGTACTATATAGGGTGATAAGGCTCTGTTCTATAGTGGTGTACTATATAGGGTGATAAGGCTCTGTTCTATAGTGGTGTACTATATAGGGTGATAAGGCTCTGTTCTATAGTGGTGTACTATATAGGGTGATAAGGCTCTGTTCTATAGTGGTGTACTATATAGGGTGATAAGGCTCTGTTCTATAGTGGTGTACTATATAGGGTGATAAGGCTCTGTTCTATAGTGGTGTACTATATAGGGTGATAAGGCTCTGTTCTATAGTGGTGTACTACTATATAGGGTGATAAGGCTCTGTTCTATAGTGGTGTACTATATAGGGTGATAAGGCTCTGTTCTATAGTGGTGTACTATATAGGGTGATAAGGCTCTGTTCTATAGTGGTGTACTATATAGGGTGATAAGGCTCTGTTCTATAGTGGTGTACTATATAGGGTGATAAGGCTCTGTTCTATAGTGGTGTACTATATAGGGTGATAAGGCTCTGTTCTATAGTGGTGTACTATATAGGGTGATAAGGCTCTGTTCTATAGTGGTGTACTATATAGGGTGATAAGGCTCTGTTCTATAGTGGTGTACTATATAGGGTGATAAGGCTCTGTTCTATAGTGGTGTACTATATAGGGTGATAAGGCTCTGTTCTATAGTGGTGTACTATATAGGGTGATAAGGCTCTGTTCTATAGTGGTGTACTATATAGGGTGATAAGGCTCTGTTCTATAGTGGTGTACTATATAGGGTGATAAGGCTCTGTTCTATAGTGGTGTACTATATAGGGTGATAAGGCTCTGTTCTATAGTGGTGTACTATATAGGGTGATAAGGCTCTGTTCTATAGTGGTGTACTATATAGGGTGATAAGGCTCTGTTCTATAGTGGTGTACTATATAGGGTGATAAGGCTCTGTTCTATAGTGGTGTACTATATAGGGTGATAAGGCTCTGTTCTATAGTGGTGTACTATATAGGGTGATAAGGCTCTGTTCTATAGTGGTGTACTATATAGGGTGATAAGGCTCTGTTCTATAGTGGTGTACTATATAGGGTGATAAGGCTCTGTTCTATAGTGGTGTACTATATAAGGTGATAAGGCTCTGTTCTATAGTGGTGTACTATATAGGGTGATAAGGCTCTGTTCTATAGTGGTGTACTATATAGGGTGATAAGGCTCTGTTCTATAGTGGTGTACTATATAGGGTGATAAGGCTCTGTTCTATAGTGGTGTACTATATAGGGTGATAAGGCTCTGTTCTATAGTGGTGTACTATATAGGGTGATAAGGCTCTGTTCTATAGTGGTGTACTATATAGGGTGATAAGGCTCTGTTCTATAGTGGTGTACTATATAGGGTGATAAGGCTCTGTTCTATAGTGGTGTACTATATAGGGTGATAAGGCTCTGTTCTATAGTGGTGTACTATATAGGGTGATAAGGCTCTGTTCTATAGTGGTGTACTATATAGGGTGATAAGGCTCTGTTCTATAGTGGTGTACTATATAGGGTGATAAGGCTCTGTTCTATAGTGGTGTACTATATAGGGTGATAAGGCTCTGTTCTATAGTGGTGTACTATATAGGGTGATAAGGCCCTGCTCTATAGTGGTGTACTATATAGGGTGATAAGGCTCTGCTCTATAGTGGTGTACTATATAGGGTGATAAGGCCCTGTTCTATAGTGGTGTACTATATAGGGTGATAAGGCTCTGTTCTATAGTGGTGTACTATATAGGGTGATAAGGCCCTGTTCTATAGTGGTGTACTATATAGGGTGATTAGGCTCTGTTCTATAGTGGTGTACTATATAGGGTGATAAGGCTCTGTTCTATAGTGGTGTACTATATAGGGTGATAAGGCTCTGTTCTATAGTGGTGTACTATATAGGGTGATAAGGCTCTGTTCTATAGTGGTGTACTATATAGGGTGATAAGGCTCTGTTCTATAGTGGTGTACTATATAGGGTGATAAGGCTCTGTTCTATAGTGGTGTACTATATAGGGGGTAACATTTGGACTGGCTCTACAGCTGTTCAGTTGATTGGGTCTAGTGTTCTGTTCAATGCAGGTATTTGTAACATTAGAAGCAACACCATTGAGAGGTGTGATAGATGACAGACATAAGAGATCCAGTTACTTCAAACCAGTCTACTGGCTGGTCCAATCAGAGATCGGGTTACCTCACAACAGTCCACTGGTTCGTCCAATCAGGGCGTATTGCCATTTGAGACCATCACTGAAAAGGACAAAGAGTCAGTATTGCACTGATATGGTCTTGGTAACACTATCACCTGGTCCAATGGGACCCTATTCCCTATCTGATACGCTACTTTTGAGCAGGGTATAATGGGAGGAGCTTGTCATTTGGGACACAACACTCGTCTTCAGACACTGACATGGATACTGTCATACAGTGTAATACCCAACATGGACACTGTCATACAGTGTAATACCCAACATGGATACTGTCATACAGTGTAATACCCAACATGGACACTGTCATACAGTGTAATACCCAACATGGACACTGTCATACAGTGTAATACCCAACATGGACACTGTCATACAGTGTAATACCCAACATGGATACTGTCATACAGTGTAATACCCAACATGGATACTGTCATACAGTGTAATAACCAACATGGACACTGTCATACAGTGTAATACCTAACATGGACACTGTCATACAGTGTAATACCCAACATGGACACTGTCATACAGTGTAATACCCAACATGGACACTGTCATACAGTGTAATACCCAACATGGATACTGTCATACAGTGTAATACCCAACATGGATACTGTCATACAGTGTAATACCCAACATGGACACTGTCATACAGTGTAATACCCAACATGGATACTGTCATACAGTGTAATACCCAACATGGACACTGTCATACAGTGTAATACCCAACATGGATACTGTCATACAGTGTAATACCCAACATGGATACTGTCATACAGTGTAATAACCAACATGGACACTGTCATACAGTGTAATACCCAACATGGACACTGTCATACAGTGTAATACCCAACATGGACACTGTCATACAGTGTAATACCCAACATGGATACTGTAATACAGTGTAATACCCAACATGGACACTGTCATACAGTGTAATACCCAACATGGACACTGTCATACAGTGTAATACCCAACACCTTATATCACCAGGAGTCCAGGACATAAAGAACACCCAAACAGGGACAGCCACACAAAACAACCCACAGAAAAACGTAAAAAAAGGACAAAACCAAGTGCCAAAAACAATTGAATAGAGATTGTGTTTGGTGTATCAACATGTGACTAAAACAGGTATGGTTGTGTGTGAAATCTGACACAATCTCCTGAATACCCTCCCTCCACAGGAATCTTTGTTTCAGAAGATCTCCATTTCATGCTCTTCTCATTGTCCTCCTTTCATTGGAGAAGAAGGTCAAATGGGAGGGACCTTTGTCTTTTTCTTCCAATCGTTTTAGGGAGAGTAGTAGGGACGTGAGGTGTTGGCCAATTGGATCTTTCTCTTCCGCTCTCAGAACCACACAGTATCTTTTCATGAACTCCTTTTTATTCAAACTAAACATGTGAGTGTCTGTGTTGGCTTGGCAGTGACTCAGGACTTTCCAGATGGCTCAGGTAGAAGCGTATCAGAAGACCTGCTCTCGTCATGACTTACTGTTTAACGTGTTCTGTCGCACCGATCAGCAGTGCATTTGTTTTCTCTGCACCCTGGACGATCATAAAGGCCATGACATAGTGTCTGCTGCAGCTGAGAGGAACCAGAAACAGGTGAGACATAATGTCTGCTGCAGCTGAGAGGAACCAGAAACAGGTGAGACATAATGTCTGCTGCAGCTGAGAGGAACCAGAAACAGGTGAGACATAATGTCTGCTGCAGCTGAGAGGAACCAGATACAGGTGAGACATTGTGTCTGCTGAGAGGAACCAGATACAGGTGAGACATAATGTCTGCTGAGTGGAACCAGATACAGGTGAGACATAATGTCTGCTGAGAGGAACCAGATACAGGTGAGACATTGTGTCTGCTGAGAGGAACCAGATACAGGTGAGACATAATGTCTGCTGAGAGGAACCAGATACAGGTGAGACATTGTGTCTGCTGAGAGGAACCAGATACAGGTGAGACATTGTGTCTGCTGAGAGGACCCAGAAACAGGTGAGACATTGTGTCTGGACAGTGACTTAGACCACTGTGTCAGTCTGGACAGTGACTTAGATCTGAACATTTAACATTAATGCAGAAAACTGTTATGTGTATTATAAGATTCACAAGCATATGATATCTGACTGTCCTTCACAGAGTCACCTGGAGATAAACCAGTGATATCTGACTGTCCTTCACAGAGTCACCTGGAGATAAACCAGTGATATCTGACTGTCCTTCACAGAGTCACCTGGAGATAAACCAGTGATATCTGACTGTCCTTCACAGAGTCACCTGGAGATAAACCAGTGATATCTGACTGTCCTTCACAGAGTCACCTGGAGATAAACCAGTGATATCTGACTGTCCTTCACAGAGTCACCTGGAGATAAACCAGTGATATCTGACTGTCCTTCACAGAGTCACCTGGAGATAAACCAGTGATATCTGACTGTCCTTCACAGAGTCACCTGGAGATAAACCAGTGATATCTGACTGTCCTTCACAGAGTCACCTGGAGATAAACCAGTGATATCTGACTGTCCTTCACAGGGTCACCTGGAGATAAACCAGTGATATCTGACTGTCCTTCACAGAGTCACCTGGTGATAAACCAGCAGAAGATCCAGCTGAGAGTCCTGGAGAAGGAGAAGGAGGTCATGGATTTACAACAGTCTGTGGAGACCCTCAAGGTGAGGATCACTTTGGACCAGGAGAGACTCATGGCTGATTTTTAGACATCTCCAGTGCCTTTTTGATTGTCCTTAGTAATCATGAAGGTCAAGCTGTGCTCATATAGAACAGAGCCTATAGGCAGAATAATATATATTGAATATATAATCAAAAGCTAAATCAATTATTAGATACAAGATTAAAAACATAATTATTGTTTTTAGTTTGTTTTACAGTCATATATAATACTTTTTGGGGCCCTTGACTCTGTAATAGTTTAATTGTAGCCAGCATGAATACAGGAAACAATGGTGAGAATAAGTGGTTACAGGTAACAATGGTGAGAATAAGTGGTTACAGGTAACAATGGTGAGAATAAGTGGTTACAGGTAACAATGGGAGAATAAGTGGTTACAGGTAACAATGGTGAGAATAAGTGGTTACAGGTAACAATGGGAGAATAAGTGGTTACAGGTAACAATGGTGAGAATAAGTGGTTACAGGTAACAATGGTGAGAATAAGTGGTTACAGGTAACAATACAGGTAACAATGAGAATAAGTGGTTACAGGTAACAATGGTGAGAATAAGTGGTTACAGGTAACAATGGTGAGAATAAGTGGTTACAGGTAACAATGGTGAGTTAATAACAAAGTGGTTACAGGTAACAATGGTAACAATGAGAATAAGTGGTTACAGGTAACAATGGGAGAATAAGTGGTTACAGGTAACAATGGTGAGAATAAGTGGTTACAGGTAACAATGGTGAGAATAAGTGGTTACAGGTAACAATGGTGAGAATAAGTGGTTACAGGTAACAATGGTGAGAATAAGTGGTTACAGGTAACAATGGTGAGAATAAGTGGTTACAGGTAACAATGGTGAGAATAAGTGGTTACAGGTAACAATGGGAGAATAAGTGGTTACAGGTAACAATGGTGAGAATAAGTGGTTACAGGTACAATGGGAGTTACAGGTAACAATGGTGAGAATAAGTGGTTACAGGTAACAATGGTGAGAATAAGTGGTTACAGGTAACAATGGTGAGAATAAGTGGTTACAGGTAACAATGGTGAGAATAAGTGGTTACAGGTAACAATGGTGAGAATGGTTACAGGTAACAATGGTGAGAATAAGTGGTTACAGGTAACAATGGTGAGAATAAGTGGTTACAGGTAACAATGGTGAGAATAAGTGGTTACAGGTAACAATGGTGAGAATAAGTGGTTACAGGTAACAATGGGAGAATAAGTGGTTACAGGTAACAATGGTGAGAATAAGTGGTTACAGGTAACAATGGTGAGAATAAGTGGTTACATGGGGTAACAATGGTGAGAATAAGTGGTTACAGGTAACAATGGTGAGAATAAGTGGTTTACAAGGTAACAATGGTGAGAATAAGTGGTTACAGGTAACAATGGTGAGAATAAGTGGTTACAGGTAACAATGGTGAGAATAAGTGGTTACAGGTAACAATGGTGAGAATAAGTGGTTACAGGTAACAATGGGAGAATAAGTGGTTACAGGTAACAATGGTGAGAATAAGTGGTTACAGGTAACAATGGGAGAATAAGTGGTTACAGGTAACAATGGGAGAATAAGTGGTTACAGGTAACAATGGTGAGAATAAGTGGTTACAGGTAACAATGGTGAGAATAAGTGGTTACAGGTTACAATGGTGAGAATAAGTGGTTACAGGTAACAATGGGAGAATAAGTGGTTACAGGTAACAATGGGAGAATAAGTGGTTACAGGTAACAATGGGAGAATAAGTGGTTACAGGTTACAATGGTGAGAATAAGTGGTTACAGGTAACAATGGGAGAATAAGTGGTTACAGGTAACAATGGGAGAATAAGTGGTTACAGGTAACAATGGGAGAATAAGTGGTTACAGGTAACAATGGTGAGAATAAGTGGTTACAGGTAACAATGGGAGAATAAGTGGTTACAGGTAACAATGGGAGAATAAGTGGTTACAGGTAACAATGGGAGAATAAGTGGTTACAGGTAACAATGGTGAGAATAAGTGGTTACAGGTAACAATGGTGAGAATAAGTGGTTACAGGTAACAATGGTGAGAATAAGTGGTTACAGGTAACAATGGGAGAATAAGTGGTTACAGGTAACAATGGGAGAATAAGTGGTTACAGGTAACAATGGGAGAATAAGTGGTTACAGGTAACAATGGGAGAATAAGTGGTTACAGGTAACAATGGAGAATAAGTGGTTAATAACAATGGGAGTGGTTACAGGTAACAATGGGAGAATAAGTGGTTACAGGTAACAATGGGAGAATAAGTGGTTACAGGTAACAATGGGAGAATAAGTGGTTACAGGTAACAATGGTGAGAATAAGTGGTTACAGGTAACAATGGGAGAATAAGTGGTTACAGGTAACAATGGTGAGAATAAGTGGTTACAGGTAACAATGGTGAGAATAAGTGGTTACAGGTAACAATGGGAGAATAAGTGGTTACAGGTAACAATGGTGAGAATAAGTGGTTACAGGTAACAATGGGAGAATAAGTGGTTACAGGTAACAATGGGAGAATAAGTGGTTACAGGTAACAATGGGAGAATAAGTGGTTACAGGTAACAATGGTGAGAATAAGTGGTTACAGGTAACAATGGTGAGAATAAGTGGTTACAGGTAACAATGGTGAGAATAAGTGGTTACAGGTAACAATGGTGAGAATAAGTGGTTACAGGTAACAATGGTGAGAATAAGTGGTTACAGGTAACAATGGGAGAATAAGTGGTTACAGGTAACAATGGTGAGAATAAGTGGTTACAGGTAACAATGGGAGAATAAGTGGTTACAGGTAACAATGGTGAGAATAAGTGGTTACAGGTAACAATGGGAGAATAAGTGGTTACAGGTAACAATGGGAGAATAAGTGGTTACAGGTAACAATGGTGGAGGAATAAGTGGTTACAGGTAACAATGGGAGAATAAGTGGTTACAGGTAACAATGGGAGAATAAGTGGTTACAGGTAACAATGGGAGAATAAGTGGTTACAGGTAACAATGGTGAGAATAAGTGGTTACAGGTAACAATGGTGAGAATAAGTGGTTACAGGTAACAATGGGAGAATAAGTGGTTACAGGTTACAATGGGAGAATAAGTGGTTACAGGTAACAATGGTGAGAATAAGTGGTTACAGGTAACAATGGGAGAATAAGTGGTTACAGGTAACAATGGTAACAATGGTAACAATGGTGAGAATAAGTGGTTACAGGTAACAATGGGAGAATAAGTGGTTACAGGTAACAATGGTGAGAATAAGTGGTTACAGGTAACAATGGTGAGAATAAGTGGTTACAGGTAACAATGGTGAGAATAAGTGGTTACAGGTAACAATGGTGAGAATAAGTGGTTACAGGTAACAATGGGAGAATAAGTTATTGGCCAATCTCTGGTTTTATCTCAGGTTGGAGCCAGAAGAGACAACTCTTTTACATAGATAATAGAAACCATGTTGTCTTTTTCTCTCTGTCCTTACAGCGATCTGCACATGCAGCAGTGCTGGACAGTGAGAAGACCTTTACGGAGATGATCGGGTCTATTTGGAGGAGGTGTACCCAGGTGAAAGAGATGATCCGATTCCACGAGAAGATGCATGCGAGTCGACTTGAAGAACACCTGAAACGAACCAAGAAGGAGATAGCGGAGTTGAAGATGAGAGAAGCAGAACTAAATGATCTCTACTACACAGAGGACCACGTCCATTTCATCCAAGTACTTTTACTTTAATTATAATAAAACATAAACCTTCATCATATTATTAGGACAATTCGCCTTTGGCTAAGCCACACCCTAGAATGTAGATTGACCAATCACAGCGCAGCCAAGAACGAGCTCGGACAGAGGTCCGACACTTTTTCACAGCGCTCCATTGACTTTAACACGGGCGTCTCATATTTTTGGCCTCGGCAGGCTATTACCGTCGTAGTTTTATCAAAAATATAGTTAAACGTTGTGCCTGGGGCATTTGTAACACTGATACGCGTTTCCCAAAACCGAAGTCAAATCCTGACAAGAGCCGTTTTTGGATTACAGAAAACATGCTTTACAGAAAACATGCCTGACAACTACAGAGCAGAGTTCCAACAACATTTGCAATTCTTGATGGTACAGAGATTAAGACAGAAAAACCAACATCACTACTTCAAAGTCAGACTTACTCAAAGTACAAATCTGCAAAACACTTAAATGCGCGCAAAACCCTGTGGAGCTAACCAAAACATCACCTTGTCAGCTAACGTTAACGTTACCTAGCATACCGGTTGTTGATACGCTAGCACACGCTGCTAATAAATACAACGTTATACTCACGTAGTCAGTTTGCTTTGTAATAACGATTATATAAGTGAACAGAGACCTACCCAGCTTTGCTCATTGATATTGTTGGTCCCAGCCTCCGTCTCGATTAGTAGGATATGTGGTGGTTCATTATTTAAATGTGACCGGCGTTTGCCTCATTTGGATGCCTTGTTGTTCCTTGCGTTTCACCTGTATGTCTTGAATATAGCCTTCAAACGCATATTGCAGCCCCTTTTGCCTACTTCTATCGGACACTTTATTTGCTGCTTTATAAAAGTTTGATAAAATTTCAGTAGGAAGAGCTGTCACAGCATAATGTTGATACCAAACCAGAGCCCAGATGAAGTTGTCGGACGTAGCAACAGTAACTAAGGGGGGCGGGGCTTAGCCAAAGGTGAATTACATTTTAACCACAATTCTATTTGTTATTATTGGTATCATATTGTAACAGCCCACCCACTCTTGTCCAGAGTTATCAGTCTCTCTCCAGCCCTCGTATGACACCAGAAGTGTCATCAGAAGTATCTTCAGGTGTATCTTCAGGTGTATCCAGCATCGAAGTCCGTCCTCTACTGTACTTTGGGGATGTCAGCAGGATTGTTTCTGAGCTGACAGAAACATTTGAAAACTTCATTAAATTACAATGGACCTTGATCTCCGCTTCAGGTATGTTCAATAATTAAAGGTTCTAACGAGACAATTAAGAGCATTGCTTTTATTCCAGTGAATGGTCACATATCCATGACCTTATACCTATTGTGTTATTCTGTAGAATGGTCTAATCATAATGGTTCCTCTCTGTGTGTCTGTAGTAAAAGACATTGAGGTTCTAATACCTCCAGATCCCAAGACAAGAGAACAGTTTCTTCAGTGTGAGTCTCTTATCCTAGAGTATCTTTTACTGGCAGTTTTCACAAACCTCAACATATAAGATATTTTATAATATAAGTTATTATATCTGTCAAATCACTGAATAGCAGGTGTTGCTCTGATTTAATCTGCTATAATCAAGTCAGTAGATACAAGATGGGATTTAATATTCTAACTGTCTTCATTGGTCTCTGTTCTTCTCCCAGTTTTCTGTCAGCTCACACTGGACCCAAACACAGCACACACTCAACTGTTCCTGTCGGAGGACAACAGGAAGGTCACGTTTACTTTGCATAACCATAACTACCCCCCCCATCCTAACAGGTTCACCTATTGGCTGCAGGTGTTGTGCAGAGAGGGTCTGATTGGCCGCTGCTACTGGGAGGTGGAGTGGAGTGGCAGTTATGTTGGTGCAGCGGTCTCATATAAACACAGACGAAGCGGCTCAGCTTATGACTGTACGTTTGGATGTAATGACATGTCCTGGAGGTTGGAGTGTTCAGACAGGAAATACTTTTTCAAACACAACAACCAACAGTTTGAAGTACCAGGCCCTCAGTCCTCCAAAATAGGAGTGTATCTGGATCACAAGGCAGGAACTCTGTCCTTCTACAGCGTATCTTCTGACGTGATGACCCTCCTCCACAGAGTCCACACTACTTTTACTCAACCTCTCTATCCTGGCTTTTATGTGTGGTATGGTAATGCAGTGCTGTGTCAACTGGAGTAGAGGCCCCGCTACCCTGCAGTAAATACACATGCAGTGCTGTGTCAACTGGAGTAGAGGCCCCGCTACCCTGCAGTAAATACACATGCAGTGCTGTGTCAACTGGAGTAGAGGCCCCGCTACCCTGCAGTAAATACACATGCAGTGCTGTGTCAACTGGAGTAGAGGCCCCGCTACCCTGCAGTAAATACACATGCAGTTTCTACTAGACAGTCACTATTCAGATACATATTACATATTCTATATTTACCCAGTACATATGTCTACTAGACAGGCACTATTCAGATACATAATCTATATTTACCCAGTACATATGTCTACTAGACAGGCACTATTCAGATACATAATCTATATTTACCCAGTACATATGTCTACTAGACAGGCACTATTCAGATAAATATTACATATTCTATATTTACCCAGTACATATGTCTACTAGACAGGCACTATTCAGATACATATTCTATATTTACCCAGTACATATGTCTACTAGACAGGCACTATTCAGATACATATTACATATTCTATATTTACCCAGTACATATGTCTACTAGACAGGCACTATTCAGATACATATTACATATTCTATATTTACCCAGTACATATGTCTACTAGACAGGCACTATTCAGATACATATTCTATATTTACCCAGTACATATGTCTACTAGACAGGCACTATTCAGATACATATTATATATTCTATATTTACCCAGTACATATGTCTAATAGACAGGCACTATTCAGATACATATTACATATTCTATATTTACCCAGTACATATGTCTACTAGACAGGCACTATTCAGATACATATTACATATTCTATATTTACCCAGTACATATGTCTACTAGACAGGCACTATTCAGATACATATTAGATATTCTATATTTACCCAGTACATATGTCTACTAGACAGGCACTATTCAGATACATATTACATATTCTATATTTACCCAGTACATATGTCTACTAGACAAGCACTATTCAGATACATATTCTATATTCTATATTTACCCAGTACATATGTCTACTAGACAGGCACTATTCAGATATATATTACATATTCTATATTTACCCAGTACATATGTCTACTAGACAGGCACTATTCAGATACATACTACATATTCTATATTTACCCAGTACATATGTCTACTAGACAGGCACTATTCAGATACATATTAGATATTCTATATTTACCCAGTACATATGTCTACTAGACAGGCACTATTCAGATACATACTACATATTCAATATTGACCCAGTACATATGTCTACTAGACAGGCACTATTCAGATACATATTACACATTCTATATTTACCCAGTACATATGTCTACTAGACAGGCACTATTCAGATACATATTACATATTCTATATTTACCCAGTACATATGTCTACTAGACAGGCACTATTCAGATACATATTACATATTCTATATTTACCCAGTACATATGTCTACTAGACAGGCACTATTCAGATACATATTATATATTCTATATTTACCCAGTACATATGTCTACTAGACAGGCACTATTCAGATACATATTACATATTCTATATTTACCCAGTACATATGTCTACTAGACAGGCACTATTCAGATACATATTCTATATTCTATATTTACCCAGTACATATGTCTACTAGACAGGCACTATTCAGATACATATTAGATATTCTATATTTACCCAGTACATATGTCTACTAGACAGGCACTATTCAGATACATACTACATATTCTATATTTACCCAGTACATATGTCTACTAGACAGGCACTATTCAGATACATATTACATATTCTATATTTACCCAGTACATATGTCTACTAGACAGGCACTATTCAGATACATATTACATATACTATATTTACCCAGTACATATGTCTACTAGACAGGCACTATTCAGATACATACTACATATTCTATATTTACCCAGTACATATGTCTACTAGACAGGCACTATTCAGATACATATTACATATTCTATATTTACCCAGTACATATGTCTACTAGACAGGCACTATTCAGATACATATTACATATTCTATATTTACCCAGTACATATGTCTACTAGACAGGCACTATTCAGATACATATTACATATTCTATATTTACCCAGTACATATGTCTACTAGACAGGCACTATTCAGATACATATTACACATTCTATATTTACCCAGTACATATGTCTACTAGACAGGCACTATTCAGATACATATTACATATTCTATATTTACCCAGTACATATGTCTACTAGACAGGCACTATTCAGATACATATTACATATTCTATATTTACCCAGTACATATGTCTACTAGACAGGCACTATTCAGATACATATTACATATTCTATATTTACCCAGTACATATGTCTACTAGACAGACACTATTCAGATACATATTACATATTCTATATTTACCCAGTACATATGTCTACTAGACAGGCACTATTCAGATACATATTACATATTCTATATTTACCCAGTACATATGTCTACTAGACAGGCACTATTCAGATACATATTACACATTCTATATTTACCCAGTACATATGTCTACTAGACAGTCACTATTCAGATACATATTACATATTCTATATTTACCCAGTACATATGTCTACTAGACAGGCACTATTCAGATACATATTACATATTCTATATTTACCCAGTACATATGTCTACTAGACAGGCACTATTCAGATACATAATCTATATTTACCCAGTACATATGTCTAATAGACAGGCACTATTCAGATACATATTACATATTCTATATTTACCCAGTACATATGTCTAATAGACAGGCACTATTCAGATACATATTACATATTCTATATTTACCCAGTACATATGTCTACTAGACAGGCACTATTCAGATACATATTACATATTCTGTATTTACCCAGTACATATGTCTACTAGACAGGCACTATTCAGATACATGCTACATATTCTATATTTACCCAGTACATATGTCTACTAGACAGGCACTATTCAGATACATATTACATATTCTATATTTACCCAGTACATATGTCTACTAGACAGGCACTATTCAGATACATATTACATATTCTATATTTACCCAGTACATATGTCTACTAGACAGGCACTATTCAGATACATACTACATATTCTATATTTACCCAGTACATATGTCTACTAGACAGGCACTATTCAGATACATATTACACATTCTATATTTACCCAGTACATATGTCTACTAGACAGGCACTATTCAGATACATATTACATATTCTATATTTACCCAGTACATATGTCTACTAGACAGGCACTATTCAGATACATATTACATATTCTATATTTACCCAGTATATATGTCTACTAGACAGGCACTATTCAGATATATATTACATATTCTGTATTTACCCAGTACATATGTCTACTAGACAGGCACTATTCAGATACATATTACATATTCTATATTTACCCAGTACATATGTCTACTAGACAGGCACTATTCACATACATATTACATATTCTATATTTACCCAGTACATATGTCTACTAGACAGGCACTATTCAGATACATATTACATATTCTATATTTACCCAGTACATATGTCTACTAGACAGCCACTATTCAGATACATATTATATATTCTATATTTACCCAGTACATATGTCTACTAGACAGGCACTATTCAGATACATATTACACATTCTATATTTACCCAGTACATATGTCTACTAGACAGGCACTATTCAGATACATATTACATATTCTATATTTACCCAGTACATATGTCTACTAGACAGGCACTATTCAGATACATATTAGATATTCTATATTTACCCAGTACATATGTCTACTAGACAGGCACTATTCAGATACATACTACATATTACATAATATTTACCCAGAACACATATGTCTACTAGACAGGCACTATTCAGATACATATTACATAATCTATATTTACCCAGTACATATGTCTACTAGACAGGCAATATTCAGATACATATTACATATTCTATATTTACCCAGTACATATGTCTACTAGACAGGCACTATTCAGATACATATTACATATTCTATATTTACCCAGTACATATGTCTAATAGACAGGCACTATTCAGATACATATTACATATTCTATATTTACCCAGTACATATGTCTACTAGACAGGCACTATTCAGATACATACTACATATTCTATATTTACCCAGTACATATGTCTACTAGACAGGCACTATTCAGATACATATTACACATTCTATATTTACCCAGTACATATTTCTACTAGACAGGCACTATTCAGATACATATTACATATTCTATATTTACCCAGTACATATGTCTACTAGACAGGCACTATTCAGATACATATTACATATTCTATATTTACCCAGAACACATATGTCTACTAGACAAGCACTATTCAGATACATATTACATATTCTATATTTACCCAGAACACATATGTCTACTAGACAGGCACTATTCAGATACATATTACATATTCTATATTTACCCAGTACATATGTCTACTAGACAGGCACTATTCAGATACATATTACATATTCTATATTTACCCAGTACATATGTCTACTAGACAGGCACTATTCAGATACATATTATATATTCTATATTTACCCAGTACATATGTCTACTAGACAGGCACTATTCAGATACATATTACATATTCTATATTTATCCAGTACATATGTCTACTAGACAGGCACTATTCAGATACATATTCTATATTCTATATTTACCCAGTACATATGTCTACTAGACAGGCACTATTCAGATACATATTAGATATTCTATATTTACCCAGTACATATGTCTACTAGACAGGCACTATTCAGATACATACTACATATTCTATATTTACCCAGTACATATGTCTACTAGACAGGCACTATTCAGATACATATTACATATTCTATATTTACCCAGTACATATGTCTACTAGACAGGCACTATTCAGATACATATTACATATACTATATTTACCCAGTACATATGTCTACTAGACAGGCACTATTCAGATACATACTACATATTCTATATTTACCCAGTACATATGTCTACTAGACAGGCACTATTCAGATACATATTACATATTCTATATTTACCCAGTACATATGTCTACTAGACAGGCACTATTC
This sequence comes from Dallia pectoralis, assembly GCA_029465975.1. Classification (NCBI taxonomy): domain Eukaryota; kingdom Metazoa; phylum Chordata; class Actinopteri; order Esociformes; family Umbridae; genus Dallia; species Dallia pectoralis. The sequence continues at coordinate 909,939 of CM055734.1, forward strand.
AGATACATATTACACATTCTATATTTACCCAGTACATATGTCTACTAGACAGGCACTATTCAGATACATATTACATATTCTATATTTACCCAGTACATATGTCTACTAGACAGGCACTATTCAGATACATATTACACATTCTATATTTACCCAGTACATATGTCTACTAGACAGGCACTATTCAGATACATATTACATATTCTATATTTACCCAGTACATATGTCTACTAGACAGGCACTATTCAGATACATATTACATATTCTATATTTACCCAGTACATATGTCTACTAGACAGGCACTATTCAGATACATATTACATATTCTATATTTACCCAGTACATATGTCTACTAGACAGGCACTATTCAGATACATATTACACATTCTATATTTACCCAGTACATATGTCTACTAGACAGTCACTATTCAGATACATATTACATATTCTATATTTACCCAGTACATATGTCTACTAGACAGGCACTATTCAGATACATATTACATATTCTATATTTACCCAGTACATATGTCTACTAGACAGGCACTATTCAGATACATATATTCTATATTTACCCAGTACATATGTCTACTAGACAGGCACTATTCAGATACATATTACATATTCTATATTTACCCAGTACATATGTCTACTAGACAGGCACTATTCAGATACATACTACATATTCTATATTTACCCAGTACATATGTCTACTAGACAGGCACTATTCAGATACATATTACATATTCTATATTTACCCAGTACATATGTCTACTAGACAGGCACTATTCAGATACATATTACATATTCTATATTTACCCAGTACATATGTCTACTAGACAGGCACTATTCAGATACATATAACATATTCTATATTTACCCAGTACATATGTCTACTAGACAGGCACTATTCAGATACATACTACATATTCTATATTTACCCAGTACATATGTCTACTAGACAGGCACTATTCAGATACATATTACACATTCTATATTTACCCAGTACATATGTCTACTAGACAGGCACTATTCAGATACATATTACATATTCTATATTTACCCAGTACATATGTCTACTAGACAGGCACTATTCAGATACATATTACATATTCTATATTTACCCAGTACATATGTCTACTAGACAGGCACTATTCAGATACATAATCTATATTTACCCAGTACATATGTCTACTAGACAGGCACTATTCAGATACATATTACACATTCTATATTTACCCAGTACATATGTCTACTAGACAGGCACTATTCAGATACATATTACATATTCTATATTTACCCAGTACATATGTCTATTAGACAGGCACTATTCAGATATATATTACATATTCTATATTTACCCAGTACATATGTCTACTAGACAGGCACTATTCAGATACATACTACATATTCTATATTTACCCAGTATATATGTCTACTAGACAGGCACTATTCAGATACATATTACATATTCTATATTTACCCAGTACATATGTCTACTAGACAGGCACTATTCAGATACATACTACATATTCTATATTTACCCAGTACATATGTCTACTAGACAGGCACTATTCAGATACATATTACACATTCTATATTTACCCAGTACATATGTCTACTAGACAGGCACTATTCAGATACATATTACATATTCTATATTTACCCAGTACATATGTCTACTAGACAAGCACTATTCAGATACATATTCTATATTCTATATTTACCCAGTACATATGTCTACTAGACAGGCACTATTCAGATATATATTACATATTCTATATTTACCCAGTACATATGTCTACTAGACAGGCACTATTCAGATACATACTACATATTCTATATTTACCCAGTACATATGTCTACTAGACAGGCACTATTCAGATACATACTACATATTCTATATTTACCCAGTACATATGTCTACTAGACAGGCACTATTCAGATACATATTCTATATTTACCCAGTACATATGTCTACTAGACAGGCACTATTCAGATACATATTACATATTCTATATTTACCCAGTACATATGTCTACTAGACAGGCACTATTCAGATACATACTACATATTCTATATTTACCCAGTACATATGTCTACTAGACAGGCACTATTCAGATACATATTACATATTCTATATTTACCCAGTACATATGTCTACTAGACAGGCACTATTCAGATACATACTACATATTCTATATTTACCCAGTACATATGTCTACTAGACAGGCACTATTCAGATACATATTACATATTCTATATTTACCCAGTACATATGTCTACTAGACAGGCACTATTCAGATACATACTACATATTCTATATTTACCCAGTACATATGTCTACTAGACAGGCACTATTCAGATACATATTACATATTCTATATTTACCCAGTACATATGTCTACTAGACAGGCACTATTCAGATACATACTACATATTCTATATTTACCCAGTACATATGTCTACTAGACAGGCACTATTCAGATACATATTACATATTCTATATTTACCCAGTACATATGTCTACTAGACAGGCACTATTCAGATACATATTAGATATTCTATATTTACCCAGTACATATGTCTACTAGACAGGCACTATTCAGATACATAATCTATATTTACCCAGTACATATGTCTACTAGACAGGCACTATTCAGATACATATTAGATATTCTATATTTACCCAGTACATATGTCTACTAGACAGGCACTATTCAGATACATAATCTATATTTACCCAGTACATATGTCTACTAGACAGGGGGCCTGTACCATGAAGCTGGTTTTGGTGGCTAGCCAGCTATGTTTCAGTTAAGTTTCCCCCAACCCTGGGTTTTAGGTACTATGTAAGTAGCTCGGCTTCAATCGGTATTCGTTGCCATGGTATCTGACGCTGCACGGCTAACCTGCTCCGGGGCAGGTTATGTTCTGCATTCGAGATCTAAGTCAGAAGTTGGACCAATCAGCGGTGAGCAAAGACACATATAGGTGACGTAATTAATTCCTAGCTTCTGTTCTCTGTTGCAATGGCTTCACATTTTCCACACATTATATATATATATATAAATAATGTGTGTAAAATGTGAAGCCATTGCAACACAGAACAGAAGCTAGGAATTAATTACGTATATATATGAGTACACACATTTTCATTTCATTCATTTTCAATATAAGCCTAAAATCATTATTTTACATTAATCGCCTATAAAATGTATTTCTTTAACTTAGGCATTAACAATCAGCAATGATCCTCCAATATTGTTCTCTTGCTTTGGCAGCAGAGACGGTGTTACTGCGTGCTTGAAAAACATTTTTATATTCTTCATATTTCTGAAGATTAATTTCTTGCTCCTCCGCGGTAAAAATATATTGCTCTCGCCCTATCCATATCGAACGTGATTGGTTGTTCGGTGTCGAAGTTACTCTTATGTGCACGCGCGCGCGGAGTAATCCGAGTTTAAGGATCAAAGCCTGGGTTGACAAAGTAAGTTTATGAGCTGCTTCGTGGTACCAATAAAGCCTGATTGCGTTTGTTTGATTTTGTCAATCCTGAACCAATCCTGGAACCCTGACTTTGTTCAACTACCATCATGGTACAGGCCCATGGTCTCTGTACGCTTCGCTTTGGGTGTTTTGCTCTGTATGCAATGTTTGTGTACCTTCACATTGGCGTTGTAATGCTGCAGCTAGTAGGGGTCAGAAAAAAATCCTTGTGTGTGAACAGACTTGGCAAATAAACCTGATTCTGATACCTTTGTTGTTCTTCTTGTGGGGTGATCTAAGCAATTATGGGCTTGAAAATAAGAAAATGATAACGGCGTGTGGCCACGCTCCATTGAATTGCCAGTGCTGCTAGCCGCAATGGTTAGCTGTCAGAGTAACCACGTGACTGAAAACACATCGTTAACACGACAACAGTGTAGCCAATCAGATCACAACACTCATTTTAACGGAACATATTTTAACACACTGAAGCAAATTCATTCATTAAAAATAGGAAGGACATTTTAATAGAGTAAAGCTTTGATGTATAGCAAGCAAGTTTATTTATATAGCACAATTCATACATAGAAGCAATTCAATGTGCTTTACAGAGGAAAATGATAAAATACATGCTTTTATCATAATAATACATGCATTGTATAACAATCTGTAATGCTGAAGTGACGGCATATGCAACCTAAGGCTCCCCTGTGGGAGAACGCTGGGCAGAGCCATCTACAAAATTACCACCAGGGTCGCTACATTACCCCCACCAAACGGGAGAGCGTGTCCTCACGCTTCACTTGTCCAGAGTAATGCTTTGATGTAGAGTAAAGCTTTGATGTAGAGTAAAGCTTTGATGTAGAGTAAAGCTTTGATGTAGAGTAAAGCTTTGATGTACTGTAACGCTTTGATGTACAGTAACACTTTGATGTACAGTAACACTTTGATATACAGTAAAGCTGAGCCGAGGTAATACAATTATTTTCCTTTATTCAAATGAAAAAATAAATATTATTGATTTTATCAATAAAACAACCAAAGCCAACTAAGTACATAATGTCAAAAGAGAACATACATTAAGGGCAGACAAAACAAAACCATCAGTTTGAGGGACATTCTACCAGAAACGTACATCATCTGTCCTTGACTTGCCACAGTGAATTACAAGTATTTAATCAAAAGAAAATATAAAACTAACTAGATAATTGATTTGATTATGTGAGTTGTTCTGTAAATTAATATGTATGCATTAGGTTCTCAGATGTTTTTATCTTTATTAAAACAATTTTAAATATTACAAAACCAGAAAAAGTGTCTGTCAGCCAAATTGGAGTTAAAAAAAAAAACACCATTATTAGTAAGTTTAAGTTGCTATCATTCACATCAAATGATAAAACATGAAATTACACATACATTCCACAAATGAATACTATTTTACAACTATTCCCATGTTTTCAGTCAGTCCTGTCACGTTTAAATATTAGACATCACATAAAATGTGCATGATACACTTTTAAGGGTATGATTCAGAGGAAGTGACATCATTTGACCAAGCTGAAGCTGACACTGGTCAAGGGTAAATCGTGTCATTGAATTGTATGATTTTAAGCTTGTTTTTTGTATGCCCTTTTTTAGGAGGACAGCTAAAATGTCAGGCCCCGTCACGGTAAAATACCCCAGAACATAATTAAATTTTCTTCAATCCAAATTATGTATGAAATGTTTACTGATTGCATGTTAACAATTGTTATGCTAGCATTAGAGGATGTTGATCAATGGCAGTTAAAACAGAAGACCGTCAGCCCCTGTCACATCAGGCCCTGTCACATCCCTGTGTGACATCTGTCAGGCCCTGTGTGACGGGCTGACCGCCCTGTCACATCCCTGTGTGACATCTGTAAGGCCCTGTGTGGCGGGCTGACCGCCCTGTCACATCCCTGTGTGACATCTGTCAGGCCCTGTGTGGCGGGCTGACCGCCCTGTCACATCCCTGTGTGACATCTGTCAGGCCCTGTGTGACGGGCTGACCGCCCTGTCACATCCCTGTGTGACATCTGTAAGGCCCTGTGTGGCGGGCTGACCGCCCTGTCACATCCCTGTGTGACATCTGTAAGGCCCTGTGTGACGGGCTGACCGCCCTGTCACATCCCTGTGTGACATCTGTCAGGCCCTGTGTGACGGGCTGACCGCCCTGTCACATCCCTGTGTGACATCTGTCAGGCCCTGTGTGACGGGCTGACCGCCCTGTCACATCCCTGTGTGACATCTGTCAGGCCCTGTGTGACGGGCTGACCGCCCTGTCACATCCCTGTGTGACATCTGTCAGGCCCTGTGTGACGGGCTGACCGCCCTGTCACATCCCTGTGTGACATCTGTCAGGCCCTGTGTGACGGGCTGACCGCCCTGTGACCTGACAAATGAATGGCCTCGTTTGTTGTTTTCACCTTAATTGCATATAATATGTTTTCAACGTATGCCATAGTAAAACTATTTTTCCAATCTACATTACACTGTAAATCAGCCTTTTATGATGTGATGTTTTAATGCCCATATACATTTATTTGTATTAGGTCCCTCTTTTACCTAGGCCACTGCTTTTGAGGTTGCACTGTGTATATTAATGAATATCAATAATAATTGTTGTTTATATAAGCTTTGAGTAATTATGAGTTTTATATTTCAATTCATACAGATTGTAGTTAGATGGCTCCGGTTAGTGCAGCTCAGAGACAAAGGCATGTTTTTATATTGAAATAAAATGAAATAATTGTTTTGAAATTAAATGAAATATGTTTTTATATTGAAATAAAATGAAATATGTTCTTATACTGAAAAAAATTTAATATGTTTTTATATTGAAATAAAATGAAATATATTTTATTAATTAAAAATACGTTTGGACTATCAGTTGTGAGTCATAGCCTATTCTAATGAATTGGGATCCTTTTATGCCTTTGGCTCCATTTTGCAATATAGTCTAATATTAGATTAACATTAGAATTGAATTATTATTGGTCCTACATAATAAATAAATGAAGACAAAACAAAACTTTCTGCATCAACAAAATCCATTAAGTCAGTCCTGACACAGCATTGCCAGGGCCTGACATTTTAGAGGTGTAATGCATATAAAAATGTATTTTATTCAATAATAAAAACATGCTGAGATGGCATAGTATGTGTTTCTCATAGTTTAACATGTCCTGCATATAACTCTATGTTCAGATTCAAGAATAACATGAAGTGAAAATGTACGTTTCTGGTAGAATGTCCCTTGAACCCAATTTCTTAGCTTGGAACAATAACTTAAGCTGATGAAATAGAAGTTTAACATTTTTACAGAAAATTGTCTACCTTGATAATGCCCAAACCCTTTACTAATGCCATTGAAAATAATCTTATGAATAAATTAAAAATATACAGTCTATACAGACAATAATGCCTGTTTCGTCATTACATAATAATGACAGGGCAATATATGTGTTCTCGTTATGAGAATTATTTTAAAATACATTTATTAATAATAATTGTATTTTAAATAAGACGCTGCTCTTTCAGTTCTATATGACAGAGTGCACTTGGTAGATTTCATGTGCTAGTTGGAACTATAAACCTGTTTGACCAGCTTGTTCTAGTCCCTCATGTGGCCTTTCAACTAATTAGCAACTCAGACAGTCATTTTCACAGTTCTGCAGGTTCACACTGGATTGCACACCCAATGTCACAGACCCTGACTATTTATAAAATGTATTTACTTGCCTGTGGAGCTAACCTTACCCATGCTAACCATACCCATGCTAACCTTACCCATGCTAACTTACCCATGCTAACCTTACCCATGCTAACCTTACCCATGCTAACATTACATTTTGACAACAAAAAAAAAATCTTTCCCCTCTAGACCTTGTGCCTGTGACTGACCTGGAACCCAGCTGCCAGTAGAGGGAGCTGTTTCTCTTGTGGATGACCATAGAACAGCTTGACCTCAGCTTCTTCATTAAGGTTTTGACAATTAAATGTATTTTATAAAGCTCTTTTTTCAGTTGTCACAAAGGGCTTTTACAAACACCCAGCCTATAACTAGATCTCCCAAATAGCGGTCGACAGAAAGAGAAAAACAAATGTCAGGGGTTTTAACAAACCAGTGAATGGAGGAGGTTAACATCCTGAAGCAGAAGTCACAGTTTACTTTCATTCAAATCCTGGTTTGTGTGATCCTCTATCTAAGGTAGTCCAGGATAAACCCTCTGGTCCAGGATAAACCCTCTGGTCCAGGCTGGTCCAGGATAAACCCTCTGGTCCAGGCTGGTCCAGGATAAACCCTCTGGTCCAGGCTGGTCCAGGATAAACCCTCTGGTCCAGGATAAACCCGCTGGTCCAGGATAAACCCTCTGGTCCAGGCGGGTCCAGGATAAACCCTCTGGTCCAGGATAAACCCTCTGGTCCAGGATAAACCCTCTGGTCCAGGATAAACCCTCTGGTCCAGGCTGGTCCAGGATAAACCCTCTGGTCCAGGCTGATCCAGTAAAAACCTTGTCGTTTCAGGGCTCAGATTCAACCCAACTCAAAGCCAGGACCTGTTCTGACTCTAGAATCGGGTTTAGGTTTAATAGCACAATGAAAAAATAATGTAATCGCAACTCCAACAACTACCTTGGATACATATTTCTGCTCTCTGATTTCACTGATATCTCTCCCTGCCTCAAACATTCAGCTAACATACCACTGAAACACGCGCACAAGTGAAATGGGTCCATATATCAACTGTTCATTTATCTGACATCATATAAAAACATGAGTCATTAGGGCTTTACGACATCAGCACCTATACGAACACCTCAGCCAATCAGGGTCACTTCCACCTCAACCCACCAATCAGAGGGTGAGCTCCTCGATGTCGTCATCGAAAGAGGCCATGGCTCGTACGGTCGGTCGGCTCTCATTTACATGGAGAGAGAGGAGGTAGGGTGGGGAAGTGGACAGGGGCTTGGGGTCAAAGGTGATTATGCCTTCCCTGCCAGTCTGGGCTGGAGCTCTGGGGAGGACCTCTGGGGGGCGAGGTCTAGTCTGGGCTGGGGGGCTGTTGGAGGGTGGAGAGGGGCTGGAGGGGGACCCAAACAGCTGCTTCAACAGATCGGACTTCTTCTCCTTCCCAGCACCGACACCCAGCCCGCCCCTTTCCCTCTCTGACCACCCCAGCATGGCCTCTAGTGCCGAAGGCGTGGGTGGGGGTGGAAAACCTGTACCCCCCCTGTGGGAGGGCCGTCCAAATGAGGGGGCGTAGCTTCCGAAAGCCAGATCCTCGCTTGAGTTCTGAGCCCTCTGCCCTCTTCTGCCAGTTCCTGTCCCCGGGCTGGCCCCCAAAATGCTCTCCGCCCCGCCATGTCCTGAGCTCAACCCATCTCTATTCACCCCAGACACACCCCCAGACACAGACCCACCCCTGGCCACACCCTTGATCACACCCCCAGATACACCCCCATTCTCTGAGAACCATGGAGGAGAACAAAGGGAGGAGCCTGACTCTGGCTGGTTGGGGTCAACCTCGGAGAACACTCCGGCATTCTGAGGTGGCTTGCTCTGCCTGTCAATCTCCCGAAGCTTGGCCAATAGCTGCTCTTTCCTGCAACGCTCCGCTTCTGCTGCCTCTTGACTGGCTAGAGCCTCCTGGTTCCGCCTCTCAACCTCTTGCTGGACCTGGCTGCGCCTCTTCCTGTGCTCTTCCTCATCATGTGTCCATCTCCTCTTCTCCTCTTCCTCTTTCTCACAACCTGAGAGAGAGAGAATGACAGTTAAATATATATCTGACCAGGACTATTCTATTTGATCAGACTCTTAAAAAAGGCATTTAATACTTATTAAACTAAATGATCATAAGTTCACCCAGCACACCCAAAAGAGGAGTGGCCACCCCTCAGAGCCTGGTTCCTCTAGGTTTCTTCCTAAATTCAACCCATAAGGGAGTTATTCCTAGTCGCCGTGTATCAACTTGTTGATGTGTGCTCTGTCAGATTCAGGCTGGGTGATTGTAAAAGCACTTTGTGACAACTTTGTTGTAAAAAGGGCTTCATAAAACACGTTTGATTTATTGATTAAATGTTTTCATGGTGGGGTCAGCGTATGGTTAGGCCACAGGTTGGTCATGTCCTTTACCCTCTCCTTGTCTCCTCGCCTTCTCCTCATGTGTATTTATCTCCCGGTCAAGTCTCTCTTCCTTCTCCTTCTCCTCTCTCTCATGTGTCTCCTGTGTTTGATCTGCCGTGTCAACCTCCTATTCAGACAAGGAGAGAGAGAAGGCTCCTTCCTGTCAGTTGTGTCTCAGCTGGGTACCAGGTCATTATGACTAGACGTGTTGGGTCCTGTCAGTTGTGTCTCAGCTGGGTACCAGGTCATTATGACTAGACGTGTTGGGTCCTGTCAGTTGTGTCTCAGCTGGGTACCAGGTCATTATGACTAGACGTGTTGGGTCCTGTCAGTTGTGTCTCAGCTGGGTACCAGGTCATTATGACTAGACGTGTTGGGTCCTGTCAGTTGTGTCTCAGCTGGGTACCAGGTCATTATGACTAGACGTGTTGGGTCCTGTCAGTTGTGTCTCAGCTGGGGACCAGGTCATTATGACTAGACGTGTTGGGTCCTGTCAGTTGTGTCTCAGCTGGGGACCAGGTCATTATGACTAGATGTGTTGGGTCCTGTCAGTTGTGTATTTGAGACTCACTCTAGAGCTGGGAGGGGTCCTACAGACACCTGGTTTGAGTGACAGGTAGTCATTTGGGGCGGAGTCACTGTCTGTGATGGTGGGAGGCGAGGAGGCCAAGTCCAGACTCAGCGTCGTGTTCTGTGTCTGGACCGCTTTAGAGTTGGACCTAGTGGGACCTGACAACACACAGACAGAGTCATAAACACACGCACAGAGTCATAAACACACACACACACACACGCACACAGAGTCATACACACACACACAGAGTCATACACACACACACAGAGTCATACACACACACACACACACACACACACACACACACACACACACACACACACACACACACACACACACACACACACACAGAGTCATACACACACACACACACACACACACACAGAGTCAGACACACACACACAGAGTCATACACACACACACACGCAGAGTCATAAACACACGCACAGAGTCATACACACACACACACAGAGTAATAAACACACACACACACAGAGTCATACACACACGCAGAGTCATACACACACAGAGAGTCATACACACACACACACAGAGTCATAAACACACACACACAGAGAGTCACACACACACACACAGAGAGTCATAAACACACACACAGAGTCATACACACACAGAGTCATACACACACACACACAGAGTCATACACACACACACACAGAGTCATACACACACACACACAGAGTCATACACACACACACACAGAGTCATACACACACGCAAAGAGTCATACACACACACACACACACACACACACACAGAGTCATAAACACACACACACACAGAGAGTCATACACACACACACACACACACACACACACACACACACACACACACACACACACACACACACACATAAACACACACACAGAGTCATAAACACACACACACACACAGAGTCATACACACACACACGGAGTCATACACACACACACATTACAAAAACAGAGCACAACCTTTTCTCTTTGGGTCTGCGTGGTTTCTGGGAGATGCCTTCAGCATACGGTTGGCGTAGATGTTCCTTGTGTCCAACTCTCTGTCCTTTTCCTGGAAAAATCACAGTCAGGTCTCAAGCCAGGTGACATCAAATTGCATCTGCGTAAGTCTATAATGTGTGTGTGTGTGTGTGTGTGTGTGTGTGTATGTATGTATATATGTATGTATTTATGTATGTATATATGTATATATGTATGTATGTATGTATGTATGTATGTATGTTTGTATGTATATATGTATGTATGTATGTATGTATGTATGTATGTATGTATGTATGTATGTATGTTTGTATGTATATATGTATGTATGTATGTACCTTGAGCTTGTTGCTTAGTCGTTCCATCTCCTCCTGTAAAGCTGTGATCTGTTCCTGTGCACTGAGCGTCTTCCTCTTCTCTGCAGTTACCTGTCTCTGGTAACTGCTGGTGAGGAGCTCTAGGCTCCGCTCTAACTCCTGCACACACACACACACACAAACCCACACACACACACACACACACACATTATTGGATTCTGAGGTCGACACTCTGACCTCTCCTCAATATGAGGAGACACATATGGGCACTCTGACCACCTCCTCAATATGAGGAGACACATATAGGCACTCTGACCACCTCCTCAATATGAGGAGACACATATGGGCACTCTGACCACCTCCTCAATATGAGGAGACACATATGGGCACTCTGACCACCTCCTCAATATGAGGAGACACATATGGGCACTCTGACCACCTCCTCAATGAGGAGACACATGAGGCACTCTGACACCTCCTCAATATGGGCACTCTGACCACCTCCTCAATATGAGGAGACACATATGGGCACTCTGACCACCTCCTCAATATGAGGAGACACATATGGGCACTCTGACCACCTCCCTCAATATGAGAGAGCACTGACCACCTCCTCAATATGAGGAGGGCACTCTGACCACCTCCTCAATATGAGGAGACACATATGGGCACTCTGACCACCTCCTCAATATGAGGAGACACATATGGGCACTCTGACCACCTCCTCAATATGAGGAGACACATATAGGCACTCTGACCACCTCCTCAATATGAGGAGACACATATGGGCACTCTGACCACCTCCTCAATATGAGGAGACACATATGGGCACTCTGACCACCTCCTCAATATGAGGAGACACATATAGGCACTCTGACCACCTCCTCAATATGAGGAGACACATATGGGCACTCTGACCACCTCCTCAATATGAGGAGACACATATAGGCACTCTGACCACCTCCTCAATATGAGGAGACACATATAGGCACTCTGACCACCTCCTCAATATGAGGAGACACATATAGGCACTCTGACCACCTCCTCAATATGAGGAGACACATATAGGCACTCTGACCACCTCCTCAATATGAGGAGACACATATAGGCACTCTGGGCACGCTGACCACCTCCTCAATATGAGGAGACACATATAGGCACTCTGACCACCTCCTCAATATGAGGAGACACATATAGGCACTCTGACCACCTCCTCAATATGAGGAGACACATATAGGCACTCTGACCACCTCCTCAATATGAGGAGACACATATAGGCACTCTGACCACCTCCTCAATATGAGGAGACACATATCTGACCACCTCCTCTGACCACCTCCTCAATATGAGGAGACACATATAGGCACTCTGACCACCTCCTCAATATGAGGAGACACATATGGGAGACCACCTCCTCAATATGAGGAGACACATATGGGCACTCTGACACATATGAGGAGACACATATGGGCACTCTGACCACCTCCTCAATATGAGGAGACACATATGGGCACTCTGACCACCTCCTCAATATGAGGAGACACATATAGGCACTCTGACCACCTCCTCAATATGAGGAGACACATATAGGCACTCTGACCACCTCCTCAATATGAGGAGACACATATAGGCACTCTGACCACCTCCTCAATATGAGGAGACACATATAGGCACTCTGACCACCTCCTCAATATGAGGAGACACATATAGGCACTCTGACCACCTCCTCAATATGAGGAGACACATAGGCACTCTGACCACCTCCTCAATATGAGGAGACACATATGGGCACTCTGACCACCTCCTCAATATGAGGAGACACATATGGGCACTCTGACCACCTCCTCAATATGAGGAGACACATATAGCACTCTGACCACCTCCTCTGAGGAGACACATATAGGCACTCTGACCACCTCCTCAATATGAGGAGACACATATGAGGGCACTCTGACCACCTCCTCAATATGAGGAGACACATATAGGCACTCTGACCACCTCCTCAATATGAGGAGACACATATGGGCACTCTGACCACCTCCTCAATATGAGGAGACACATATAGGCACTCTGACCACCTCCTCAATATGAGGAGAGGCACTCTGACCACCTCCTCAATATGAGGAGAGGCACTCTGACCACCTCCTCAATATGAGGAGACACATATAGGCACTCTGACCACCTCCTCAATATGAGGAGACACATATAGGCACTCTGACCACCTCCTCAATATGAGGAGACACATATAGGCACTCTGACCACCTCCTCAATATGAGGAGACACATATAGCACTGAGGAGACACTGACCACCTCCTCAATATGAGGAGACACATATAGGCACTCTGACCACCTCCTCAATATGAGGAGACACATATAGGCACTCTGACCACCTCCTCAATATGAGGAGACACATATAGGCACTCTGACCACCTCCTCAATATGAGGAGACCTCCTCCTCAATATGAGGAGACACATATGGGCACTCTGACCACCTCCTCAATATGAGGAGACACATATAGGCACTCTGACCACCTCCTCAATATGAGGAGACACATATAGGCACTCTGACCACCTCCTCAATATGAGGAGACACATATGGGCACTCTGACCACCTCCTCAATATGAGGAGACACATATAGGCACTCTGACCACCTCCTCAATATGAGGAGACACATATGGGCACTCTGACCACCTCCTCAATATGAGGAGACACATATGGGCACTCTGACCACCTCCTCAATATGAGGAGACACATATAGGCACTCTGACCACCTCCTCAATATGAGGAGACACATATAGGCACTCTGACCACCTCCTCAATGAGGAGACACATATGGGAGACCACCTCCTCAATATGAGGAGACACATATAGGCACTCTGACCACCTCCTCAATATGAGGAGACACATATAGGCACTCTGACCACCTCCTCAATATGAGGAGACACATATAGGCACTCTGACCACCTCCTCAATATGAGGAGACACATATAGGCACTCTGACCACCTCCTCAATATGAGGAGACACATATGGGCACTCTGACCACCTCCTGAGGAGACATATGACTCTGACCACCTCCTCCATATGAGGAGACACATATAGGCACTCTGACCACCTCCTCAATATGAGGAGACACATATAGACTGACCACCTCCTCAATATGAGGAGACACATATAGGCACTGACCACCTCCTGACCAATATGAGGAGACACATATAGGCACTCTGACCACCTCCTCAATATGAGGAGACACATATAGGCACTCTGACCACCTCCTCAATATGAGGAGGCACTCTGACCACCTCCTCAATATGAGGAGACACATATAGGCACTCTGACCACCTCCTCAATATGAGGAGACACATATGGGCACTCTGACCACCTCCTCAATATGAGGAGACACATATAGGCACTCTGACCACCTCCTCAATATGAGGAGAGCACTGACCACCTCCTCAATGAGGAGACACATATAGGCACTCTGACCACCTCCTCAATATGAGGAGACACATATAGGCACTCTGACCACCTCCTCAATATGAGGAGACACATATAGGCACTCTGACCACCTCCTCAATATGAGGAGACACATATAGGCACTCTGACCACCTCCTCAATATGAGGAGACACATATAGGCACTCTGACCACCTCCTCAATATGAGGAGACACATATAGGCACTCTGACCACCTCCTCAATATGAGGAGACACATATAGGCACTCTGACCACCTCCTCAATATGAGGAGACACATATAGGCACTCTGACCACCTCCTCAATATGAGGAGACACATATGGGCACTCTGACCATCACCTTGATCCTGCGCTGGTTCTCCTGGTCCTTGATCTTCTCCACCTCCAGACGCTTGGTCAGCTCCTCCCGGGGGCCCAACTCCTGCTGCTCCACTAGACGCTTCAACCGACCCAGAGAAGACTGACTACGCTGTAGCGCCTCCTGGTAGAGGGAGAAGGACAGTCAGATGGGTGGATAAAAAGACAGATACACAGACAGGCAGACACACAGACAGATACACAGTCAGGGAGACACACAGACAGGCAGACAGACAGACAGATACACAGACAGGCAGACACACAGACAGGCAGACACACAGACAGGCAGACACACAGACAGGCAGACAGACAGACAGGCAGACAGACAGACAGATACACAGACAGGCAGACACACAGACAGGCAGAAAGACAGATACACAGACAGGGAGACACACAGACAGGCAGACAGACAGACAGATACACAGACAGGCAGACACACAGACAGGCAGACAGACAGACAGATACACAGTCAGGGAGACACACAGACAGGCAGACAGACAGACAGATACACAGACAGGCAGACACACAGACAGGCAGACAGACAGACAGATACACAGTCAGGGAGACACACAGACAGGCAGACAGACAGACAGATACACAGACAGGCAGACACACAGACAGGCAGACAGACAGACAGATACACAGACACACAGACAGACAGACACACAGACAGGCAGACACACAGACAGGCAGACACACAGACAGGCAGAAAGACAGATACACAGACAGGCAGACACACAGACAGGCAGACACACAGACAGACAGACAGGCAGACACACAGACAGGCAGACAGTAGACACACAGGCAGAAAGACAGACAGACACACAGACAGGCAGACAGACAGATACAGACAGTAGGGTATATTTATATCTGGGTGTCTATAGTATTAGTCTTACTATAGTATTAATGTACTATGGTACCAGATGTCATTTATACCTGGGTGTCTATAGTATTAATCTTACTATAGTATTAATGTACTATGGTACCAGATGTCATTTATACCTGGGTGTCTGTCTATAGTATTAGTCTTACTATAGTATTAATGTACTATGGTACCAGATGTCATTTATAACTGGGTGTCTATAGTATTAATCTTACTATAGTATTAATGTACTATGGTACCAGATGTCATTTATATCTGGGTGTCTATAGTATTAATCTTACTATAGTATTAATGTACTATGGTACCAGATGTCATTTATAACTGGGTGTCTATAGTATTAGTCTTACTATAGTATTAATGTACTATGGTACCAGATGTCATTTATACCTGGGTGTCTGTCTATAGTATTAGTCTTACTATAGTATTAATGTACTATGGTACCAGATGTCATTTATAACTGGGTGTCTATAGTATTAGTCTTACTATAGTATTAATGTACTATGGTACCAGATGTCATTTATACCTGGGTGTCTATAGTATTAGTCTTACTATAGTATTTATGTACTATGGTACCAGATGTCATTTATACCTGGGTGTCTATAGTATTGGTCTTACTATAGTATTTATGTACTACGGTACCACATGTCATTTATACCTGGGTGTCTTTGCAGTGCCTCTCGGCCGCCCTCTCTCTCTCCTGTGCTCGGCGTAGATGCTCCCGAAGGGCCGTCGTCTCGTTGGCGTGGCGCGACAGCAGCTGGGCAATCTCACTATCAGTGTCATCATAGCGTTGCAGTGCCCTCTCCTGGCGGAACTGGAGCTAGACAAGTCACACAGAGACACTCATAGAGGTAGATAGAGGAACTGGAGCTGGACAAGTCACACAGAGACACTCATAGAGATAGAGGAACTGGAGCTGGACAAGTCACACAGAGACACTCATAGAGATAGATAGAGGAACTGGAGCTGGACAAGTCACACAGAGACACTCATAGAGATAGAGGAACTGGAGCTGGACAAGTCACACAGAGACACTCATAGAGATAGATAGAGGAACTGGAGCTGGACAAGTCACACAGAGACACTCATAGAGATAGAGGAACTGGAGCTGGACAAGTCACACAGAGACACTCATAGAGATAGAGGAACTGGAGCTGGACAAGTCACACAGAGACACTCATAGAGATAGATAGAGGAACTGGAGCTGGACAAGTCACACAGAGACACTCATAGAGATAGATAGAGGAACTGGAGCTGGACAAGTCACACAGAGACACTCATAGAGATAGATAGAGGAACTGGAGCTGGACAAGTCACACAGAGACACTCATAGAGATAGATAGAGGAACTGGAGCTGGACAAGTCAGAGAGACAGACACATCAAAATAGATAGACCGAAAGCTGGTTCCCCTCTTGATGTGCCACTAAAAATAAGTGTTTTGACTGCATGGATCTGAAACTGACCCAATTGGGTGGGAAAGCCAAGTGCCAAGTGACAGGAAAAGAGGGATGTAGCATTAAGCCTTCAGGTCATTACCTGGTAACCTCTTGTTGCTCTGTAAGCAAGAACCATGGCGTTGAATTGGATTGGAAGTTAAAGTCAGTGTAGAGTACAATGAAGCAGGTGAATGTTGTAGCAAGAACAAGAACCTGACACGTTTATAGAGCCTGTGAATAGAGTGAACTGGGGATATTTCCAACCATACTAAAACCATTACCTGTCTGAGGACGCGGTTCTCCTTGGTGAGCTGATCGGTACGAAGCTGCATCTCTGCCAGAGCGTTACGGAGCTCGTTGATCTTCAGCAGCCGCGCCGACAGCGTACGCTTCGTCACCAGGTCCAGGTCTTTAGGGGGACCTGTGGACTCTTTATCCTTGTTCAGACTCTGAGATCCAGTCCGTACCCCCCAACGCTGGGGCTGGATTCCCACTCGAGGAGGACGAGACACCCCCCGACGCACACCTAGGACACACACACACAAGCACAGGCAAGGAACAATAGCCTCATTAAACTCTGCATCCCTACAGAAAAACACTGATGTTTAGAACTGTGTTTGAGGTGTGCTACACTGACCCCTACTGGACACTAAACGTATGTGCAATGGCGTTACCTTTTTTGTATAATGGGCTGCTGGGCACCCTCTTGGCACGGGGTCCCTCTCGGCCGGTGCCGGGTGACGGTGTGCGGGAATAGGGTGATAGAGAACGCTCCGAAGGCGTTAGGTTCTCATAGTCCTCAGAATAGAACGACCCACTGCTCCTCTGATGTTCTATGTCCGGGTCTGGTTCCCTTATCCTGGTTTTGGCCCGGTCACCAGCACAACTCTCCTTTTCTCCCACGACCCGGCTCTCGTCCCGGTTCAGAGGTCGACTGGGTGTCTCAGAATGTTTTCCTGTGCTTCTGCGGGACTGACGACTGGGATGGTCCTTGTAAGGGGAGGGACTGTTCTCTAATTCCATGTCGTTACTTTGACTCCAGAATTCTGCATGACGGATATTAGAAACACAGATTTAAGAAGATGTGTTCATCCACCACATTTATTGATACTGGTAAAACAATTTAATCAAATCAAAAATGTATTTTTTTACAACTAAAATCAACATAAACGTAGGTGTGCTTTGGTCTTAACTAGTAATGCACTAACATATATTAGCACATCCCTAGGTAAGCAAATAGTATCACACAATAATAGATTACATTGTAAAAATCGCAATCAGCAAAATGCTTAACATTTGGCTGCTTATTTCTGAATGAATGCTTTCGCCTGAATATGCGTCCAATGTGCTCTAGTAATTGTAAACGTTAATGCGTTACGTATTTTTGATTCTGACCCTGTAAACAATAATGTTTCTATAGGGTTAGGGTTAGCTAGTTTACATAGCAACAATATATGGGAGTGGCTAGCTAGTTTACATAGCAACAATATATGGGAATGGCTAGCTAGTTTATTAGCAACAATATATGGGAGTGGCTAGCTAGTTTACATAGCAACAATATATGGGAGTAGCTAGCTAGTTTATTAGCAACAATATATGGGAGTGGCTAGCTAGTTTACATAGCAACAATATATGGGAGTGGCTAGCTAGTTTACATAGCAACAATATATGGGAGTGGCTAGCTAATCAGACCTAACCCAACACTACACAACTGTCTGTCTGACTGTCACCTAACCCTAACCCAACACTACACAACTGTCTGTCTGACTGTCATCTAACCCAACACTACACTACTGTCTGTCTGACTGTCATCTAACCCAACACTACACTACTGTCTGTCTGACTGTCTCCTAACCCAACACTACACAACTGTCTGTCTGTCACCTAACCCAACTGTCTGTCTGTCACCTAACCCAACACTACACAACTGTCTGTCTGTCACCTAACCCAACACTACACAACTGTCTGTCTGTCACCTAACCCAACACTACACTACTGTCTGTCTGTCACCTAACCCAACACTACACTACTGTCTGTCTGACTGTCACCTAACCCAACACTACACAACTGTCTGTCTGACTGTCACCTAACCCAACACTACACTACTGTCTGTCTGACTGTCACCTAACCCAACACTACACAACTGTCTGTCTGACTGTCACCTAACCCAACACTACACTACTGTCTGTCTGACTGTCACCTAACCCAACACTACACTACTGTCTGTCTGACTGTCACCTAACCCAACACTACACAACTGTCTGTCTGACTGTCACCTAACCCTAACCCAACACTACACAACTGTCTGTCTGACTGTCATCTAACCCAACACTACACTACTGTCTGTCTGACTGTCATCTAACCCAACACTACACTACTGTCTGTCTGACTGTCTCCTAACCCAACACTACACAACTGTCTGTCTGTCACCTAACCCAACACTACACAACTGTCTGTCTGTCACCTAACCCAACACTACACTACTGTCTGTCTGACTGTCACCTAACCCAACACTACACAACTGTCTGTCTGACTGTCACCTAACCCAACACTACACTACTGTCTGTCTGACTGTCACCTAACCCAACACTACACTACTGTCTGTCTGACTGTCACCTAACCCAACACTACACTACTGTCTGTCTGACTGTCACCTAACCCAACACTACACTACTGTCTGTCTGACTGTCACCTAACCCAACACTACACTACTGTCTGTCTGACTGTCACCTAACCCTAACCCAACACTACACTACTGTCTGTCTGTCACCCAACCCAACACTACAATACTGTCTGACTGTCTGTCACCTAACCCTAACCCAACACTACACTACTGTCTGTCACCTAACCCTAACCCAACACTACACAACTGTCTGTCTGACTGTCACCTAACCCTAACCCAACACTACTGTCTGTCTGTCACCTAACCCAACACTACACTACTGTCTGACTGTCTGTCACCTAACCCTAACCCAACACTACACTACTGTCTGTCACCTAACCCTAACCCAACACTACACAACTGTCTGTCTGACTGTCACCTAACCCTAACCCAACACTACACAACTGTCTGTCTGACTGTCATCTAACCCAACACTACACTACTGTCTGTCTGACTGTCATCTAACCCAACACTACACTACTGTCTGTCTGACTGTCTCCTAACCCAACACTACACAACTGTCTGTCTGTCACCTAACCCAACACTACACTACTGTCTGTCTGACTGTCACCTAACCCAACACTACACAACTGTCTGTCTGACTGTCACCTAACCCAACACTACACTACTGTCTGTCTGACTGTCACCTAACCCAACACTACACTACTGTCTGTCTGACTGTCACCTAACCCAACACTACACTACTGTCTGTCTGACTGTCACCTAACCCTAACCCAACACTACACTACTGTCTGTCTGTCACCTAACCCTAACCCAACACTACACTACTGTCTGTCACCTAACCCTAACCCAACACTACACAACTGTCTGTCTGACTGTCACCTAACCCTAACCCAACACTACACAACTGTCTGTCTGACTGTCACCAGACGTGACCAACGTAACACGCACCTGGTCTGTCTAAAAATATGACATATGTTTCCAATTCGTTTGTACTATAGCTAATGGTTTCTGGAGAACAGGGTTCAATGAGATGAACTAAAAAACGCTAATTTACCAAATACACTACTATTTACAAATGTAAGCAACAGGTGGCTAACGATAGCTGCAGTCCAGTACAACACGTTCAGATTTTAATCGACATATTATTTGTATTAGAAAATTATGTAAGTGAATGTCATTATTCGCTAACTAGCTTACTAAAATATCGAGAAGAGGCATCAAACCCACCTATTCAAATGGCTCTCACGTACTTATTCAGGCATTAGCAGAACGGACAGCTTGTTCCTAGTGGGTAGCTAGTAGTGGGTAGCAAGTATAACTAACTAGCTGACTGTGTATGTTTTCAGTAGTGCTAGTAGCTTGTCATGCTAATTAGTGAACATACAGTAAATAGCTAACCTTATATCTAACTAGCTGTAGCAGCCGGGCCAAAACAACACACCTCACAGTCCTAGCTAGTAACATTTGACTCTCTATCTTATAGTCTCTTTAGGGTAGCAGTAATGTATTACCCGCTAATCAATACATACCCGCTGCCAGCTACAGATAGCAGATACAGGTAGCAGCTACAGATAGCGGCTACAGATAGCGGCTACAGATAGCGGCTACAGATAGCGGCTACAGATAGCAGGTCCAGGTAGCGGCTACAGATAGCGGCTACAGATAGCGGGTCCAGGTAGCGGCTACAGATAGCGGCTACAGATAGCAGGTAGCAGGTCCCACGCCTAGCTCTCCTCAGCGCCTGTGATTGAGACGCGGTGCCATGGCAACCTCCAGTCTGTCTCGTGCTGTAGTTCCACAGATACGTCAGAGAGCGGCGATGGTGTGTCCATTAAGTGCTGAACTAGAAGAGATGATAGTATCCAGATACAGATATTATCCAGATGTACAGATATTATCCAGATATATAAGAATTAGGTTTATGAAAATAGACCAGATTAATCATAATTCAACATTTTCTATAAGCAGGGTGAAAAAGTAGTTTCATTAGTTGTTACTATGATTGTTTGTGTCATGACGACGTATTATGTTTGCTCAATATGCATTTTTATTTAAGCATTCTTGACAAATGAAAATACTTCCCGCAAATATTACATATTTGTGGAGGGAATGATTGCATATAAATTGATTTACACAAAAAGATCTCTATTTCAAACATGAATAACGAGAGAAAGAGGCTTGTTGCATTATCATTGCTGCTTCATCGCAGGGTGTTGCGCCACAGCACCGTTCCATTTGGGTGAACCCTATTATTTTGTCCCGATAAACTCATGGGGAGTACCATAGGCTTGTACAGGAACTCTGCCTTGACGATGCCTGGTTCCAGGGTTATTTTCGGCTCACCAAGGCCGAGTTTAGTAGATTGGGATTCCGGGTTGTGAGGCAGGACACCCGGTTTCGTAGAGCAATTAGTCCAGCCTAACTTCTTGCAATTTACCGAGGTAAAGTTGGTTGGATATTCGATATTGGATATTGAACGGATATTCGGAGCCCGAGATCAGGTCCGGTTTTCCCGCAAGCAGTCACACTGTACACTAACCCGGTGATCCGCCGAGAGAAACCTCCGTATGTTAATAGTTAGGGACCGTCAATAAAGTGCACGTCTCAAAGTTATTAATTCAATAGCTGTTTAACATGGCCTTGAAATTTCAAATCACTATCAGATTGTTTATAGATGACACCCACATGTGGCACTGCCTCTGTTTGTTAAAGAAATAGTGAAAACAAATGTTTAATAAACATTTAAAACTGTAAAACTCAATAGTGTTTTTGTTAAATAACTTTGAAAATCAACTCAATCCACTATCATATTGTCTACAAAGGCCATTCACATATTGCACAGGCTTTAGGTTTTAAGTAAATTGTGTAACAAATGTTTAATAAACATTTTAAACATGAAAAACTCAATAGCTTTTTGTGCAATGACCTATCAACCTCAAACCTTTTTTTGATTGTCTACAGGGGCCATCCACATGTTGCACAGCCCTTGGTTTTTCAAAATAAAAGTTTAAATGTTTTTAATAGACGTTTTTAACCTGCATATCTCAATAGCTTTTTCGTGCAGTGACCTTTTGACCTCAAACCACTTTCAGATAGTCTGCAGGGCCCTCCACATGTTGCACAGCCCTTGGTTTTTCAAAATAAAAGTTTGCAAACTTTTAATAAACATTATTAACCTGCATATTTCAATAGCTTTTTTGTAAAGTGACCTATTGACCTCAAACCACTTTCAGATAGTCTGCAGGGGCGCTCCACATGTTGCACAGCCCTTGGTTTTTCAAAATAAAAGTTTAAATGTTTTTAATATAGATTTTTAACCTGCATATCTCATTAGCATTTTTGTTCAGTGACCTATTGACCTCAAACCACTTTCACATTATCAACAGAGGACAACCACACATTGCACATACTTTCGTTTTTCAAAATAAGTTACATTCTTTTTAACAATCTTTTGAAAACTGCATTCTAGACACCTCAAATCTCCTTGGTATGTTCAGAGACGACACTAATAAATTGCATCCTTTGGTTTTCTGAAAAAGGGTTGACATAAGAGAAGTATTTTAAAATGTATAATTGCATTCGCTCATTTCTACTCCTTTCGTTAAATTATATGTTTGAGATATATGGAGAATGTACACAAATAGGCCTACTATAAACATACCAAGCACTGCACAACGCTGATGCTGCTGTAAGTATTTATTAAGTGTTTATTTCAATACTTACAGTATTTCTTACCATAATCAGTTACAGTAATCAACCAACAATGAAATCAATGAAAGAAATAAAATCTATTGACAAAAAAAAATGACTGAATTAAGTATATTATATACACTTTGAAAAACGGCTGTAAAATCAACAAGAATACTGTAACTATTCATCATCTCTCAGTCTGGCTGGATCAGACCATAAAATGTAATCCACATCACAGGCTATGTGTTCATTGGCAAGGCACCGTTGGAAGAATCGCCTCATGTGACGAATCCACCCCTGTATAGCCCAAGACTGGCTGAGCCTGGTCAGTACCTAGATGGGAGACCTCCTGGAAAAACCAGGTTGCTGCTGGTTGCTGCTGGATGAGGTGTTAGTGAGGCCAGACGTGGCTGCATTCTGGTCTGTGTGGGTCCTAATGCCCCAGTATAGTGACGGGGACACACAGAAGGGGCTGTACTCTGGTCTGTGTGGGTGCTAACGCCCCAGTATAGTGACGGGGACACACAGAAGGGGCTGTACTCTGGTCTGTGTGGGTGCTAACGCCCCAGTATAGTGACGGGGACACACAGTAGGGGCTGTACTCTGGTCTGTGTGGGTGCTAACGCCCCAGTATAGTGACGGGGACACACAGTAGGGGCTGTACTCTGGTCTGTGTGGGTCCTAACGCCCCAGTATAGTGACGAGGACACTATACAGTCAAAAAGCACCGTCCTTCTGATGAGACGTTAAACCGAGGCATTGACTCTCTGTGATCATTTAAAAACCCCAGGATGCTGGTGTGTGGTGTGCGTTCTGGCACAATATGGCTGCCGTCGCGTCATCCAGGTGGATGCTGCACATTGGTGGTGGTTGAGGAGATTCCCCCTTCTATGTAAAAGTGCTAAGAGTTCGGTGGAAAAAAAAGATATATGTAATACATTTATTATTATTATTATTGAGGGTCAAACGGTCATAGAGCCGCAGGTCGAATGGTCATAGCTCCTTCCTTCTACAACCTCTAACTGGGCCTCTTCCTCTATCTCATTCTTCTCTTCTTCCTCTACCTGGGCCTCCTCTACCTCCTTCATCTCCTCTTGAAGCTCCCCTTCACATTCTTACTCTTCTTCTAGCACCTTCCATTTTGGTTGAAGACAGGTAACTCACCTGCTGCCTTATAGCCCACCTGAGTGCTGCGTTTTCAAATTAGCACATGTGTGCTTCCACACCTGGTGGATGGGAATTTCCAATTTGTTAATTAGTGTGGTCATTGGCAATCCGGAGCTTTGTAATGACAAGGAAGTAACCTCACAATCCTTATGTACTGGTCAATAAAGGTTTTTCTGATTGCAGAGTTCTAGGTGGTGTTTCCATCTACTGTTAGGATGGGTTATATGGACCCATTAATAAACATGCAGCGAAACTGACTTCAAGATAAACTACTATTAGTAAAATCTATTTAAAAAAGGTGTGCAAATGTGTATGATTTTTACAAATCACTGTGTGTAATGTTTTGCAAAAAGAATCCTATTCCCCATCCCCCCTTTCTGTCTCTGGCATGAAAGTTACAAATGAACAATATTTCCAAAGCAGTTTACGATGTAAAAATGACAATAAAAAAGTTTCTAAGTAATTTTTCAGTTAGTTTTAAAAACCAAAGGCTGTGCAACAAGTGGATGGCCCCTGCAGACTATCTGAAAGTGGTTTGAGGTCAATAGGTCACTTTACAAAAAAGCTATTGAAATATGCAGGTTAATAATGTTTATTAAAAGTTTGCAAACTTTTATTTTGAAAGACCAAGGGCTGTGCAACATGTGGGTGGCCCCTGCAGACTATATGAAAGTGGTTTGAGGTCAATAGGTCACTTTACAAAAAAGCTATTGAGATATGCAGGTTAATAATGTTTATTAAAAGTTTGCAAACTTTTATTTTGAAAAACCAAGGGCTGTGCAACATGTGGAGGGCCCCTGCAGACTATCTGAAAGTGGTTTGAGGTCAATAGGTCACTTTACAAAAAAGCTATTGAGATATGCAGGTTAATAATGTTTATTAAAAGTTTGCAAACTTTTATTTTGAAAATCCAAGGGCTGTGCAACATGTGGAGGGCCCCTGCAGACTATCTGAAAGTGGTTTGAGGTCAATAGGTCACTTTACAAAAAAGCTATTGAGATATGCAGGTTAATAATGTTTATTAAAAGTTTGCAAACTTTTATTTTGAAAAACCAAGGGCTGTGCAACATGTGGAGGGCCCCTGCAGACTATCTGAAAGTGGTTTGAGGTCAATAGGTCACTTTACAAAAAAGCTATTGAAATATGCAGGTTAATAATGTTTATTAAAAAATCTCAAACTTTTATTTTGAAAAACCAAGGGCTGTGCAACATGTGGAGGGCCCTGCAGACTATCTGAAAGTGGTTTGAGGTCAAAAGGTCACTGCACAAAAAAGCTATTGAGATATGCAGGTTAATAATGTTAATTAAAAGTTTTCAAACTTTTATTTTGAAAAACCAAGGGCTGTGCAACATGTGGAGGGCCCCTGCAGAATATCTGAAAGTGGTTTGAGGTCAATAGGTCACTTTACAAAAAAGCTATTGAAATATGCAGGTTAATAATGTTTATTAAAAAATCTCAAACTTTTATTTTGAAAAACCAAGGGCTGTGCAACATGTGGAGGGCCCTGCAGACTATCTGAAAGTGGTTTGAGGTCAAAAGGTCACTGCACAAAAAAGCTATTGAGATATGCAGGTTAATAATGTTAATTAAAAGTTTTCAAACTTTTATTTTGAAAAACCAAGGGCTGTGCAACATGTGGAGGGCCCCTGCAGAATATCTGAAAGTGGTTTGAGGTCAATAGGTCACTTTACAAAAAAGCTATTGAGATATGCACGTTGAAAATGTATATTAAGGTTTGTAAACTTTTATTTTGAAAAAAACAAAGCTGTGCCAATTGTGGTTGTACTCTATAAAATAATCTGACAGTGATTTTTGAAGTTTCAAGGCCAAATGGTTAAGCAGCTATAGAATTAATAACGTTGGGACTTGCACTTTATTGACGGTCCCTAACTATAAGCTGACAGAGGTTTCTGTCGGTCGATCACCGGGGTGTAGTGTGGCTGCTTGCGGGAAAACCGGACCTGATCTCGGGCTCCGAATATCCGTTGTATATCCAATATCGAATATCCAACCAACTTTACCTCGGTTTGCTATTTGCCTATGATGAGTAGCATTTAATTGTGCTGTTTGCCAGCCAACTCCAAAATGAACATGCACTGTAGCATTATTTCATATGAAAAATAGCCCAAAAAGAAAATTAAATGTCTCTTAATCTATAATTAAAAAGGGACACATTGTACAGTTCTTGAAATCCAGAAACTGCAATTATTAAAAGTTCCTCCATTTTGAACGTAGTAACATTTTGGATGCCGCGTATAGAAGGTACACAGACACATCGTTTGTGATTGGCTATCGCCCAAGCGCGTAAGAGCGAAAATCGCATTCAATTTGCATAGAATAGGATGGATCCTATCTTTCGACGCTTCGCTCGCTGTCTTCGCGTCGCCAGGTATCCCACAATGCCTTGCTCGACACTGTCACGTGACCTAATTGAAAATGAATGGGAGGCGAATTTCGCTTGTGAAGTGCCTAGTGTATCGTGCCCGTAAAGGTGCGGGTTGGGGGAGCACGTCTGACGCGCGTACTGGCTGCGTAACCTGCGTTATCCTGTTGTGTAGGGAATAACCGTTACGTATACGGGAGTCACCCTGTTGTGTAGGGAATAACCGTTACGTATACGGGAGTCACCCTGTTGTGTAGGGAATAACCGTGATAGTTTAAAGCAAAGCACCAGCAGAGGAATATGGTGATCAAGGTTTACATCGCCTCCTCCTCCGGATCTGTGGTGGTAAGTCAGTCTGTAGCCTATCATGTGGAGATAAACAGTAGAGATAAACTGTGCAGAGAGCAGGGAGTGTGTTTAGATTTAGAGATCATATACGGAACAAACTGCCGTAGGACGACTAGTAATCACGTCTCTGTATTCATGTCGGCATCCTTCTAGAACGACTTGTTAATGTAACCTCTATGACTGGTCTGCTTGGGTGCGTGAGTCCGGGTTCAATCTGTACCCCTGCCCCTACTTGGGTGCGTGAGTCCGGGTTCAATCTGTACCCCTGCCCCTACTTGGGTGCGTGAGTCCGGGTTCAATCTGTACCCCTGCCCCTACTTGGGTGCGTGAGTCCGGGTTCAATCTGTACCCCTGCCCCTACTTGGGTGCGTGAGTCCGGGTTCAATCTGTACCCCTGCCCCTACTTGGGTGCGTGAGTCCGGGTTCAATCTGTACCCCTGCCCCTACTTGGGTGCGTGAGTCCGGGTTCAATCTGTACCCCTGCCCCTACTTGGGTGCGTGAGTCCGGGTTCAATCTGTACCCCTGCCCCTACTTGGGTGCGTGAGTCCGGGTTCAATCTGTACCCCTGCCCCTACTTGGGTGCGTGAGTCCGGGTTCAATCTGTACCCCTGCCCCTACTTGGGTGCGTGAGTCCGGGTTCAATCTGTACCCCTGCCCCTACTTGGGTGCGTGAGTCCGGGTTCAATCTGTACCCCTGCTCCCTGGTCTTTATTCCAAACGTGGGTCTTATTTAAACATATTAAGTGACAGTGGACTAGAAGTGCGTGTGTTGAGATTGTTTGGTGGTTATGTTGATCCAAACCCTGGGAAAACCAGATTTAGTTTAGGGTAGTGACTATATTGACTCTATCAGATGACGTCTGTTTGTTTCAGGACCTGGGTCATGAGAAGCTTTTTGGAGCGCTAGAGGACTTCATTGTGTACTCGTACCTTTCTGTCTTGTTGGACAGCAGTCTGGCCTCCGACCAGCCATGGATAATAGTGTGTGTGTGCGTGTGTGATACTTCATGCAGTTTAAGAGCTTATCTTTATTGTGAATGCAATATAGCCTTTCTTCTGAGTGTTGAAACATGGCTGGTATATACACTCACCTGAAGGATTATTAGGAACACCATACTAATACTGTGTTTGACCCCCTTTCGCCTTCAGAACTGCCTTAATTCTACGTGGCATTGATTCAACAAGGTGCTGAAAGCATTCTTTAGAAATGTTGGCCCATATTGATAGGAAAGCATCTTGCAGTTGATGGAGATTTATGGGATGCACATGCTGGAAGTAGCCATCAGAGGATGGGTACATGGTGGTCATAAAGGGATGGACATGGTCAGAAACAATGCTCAGGTAGGCCGTGGCATTTAAACGATGCTCAATTGGCACTAAGGGGCCTAAAGTGTGCCAAGAAAACATCCCCACACCATTACACCACCACCACCAGCCTGCACAGTGGTAACAAGGCATGATGGATCCATGTTCTCATTCTGTTTACGCCCAATTCTGACTCTACCATCTGAATGTCTCAACAGAAATTGAGACTCATCAGACCAGGCAACATTTTTCCAGTCTTCAACTGTCCAATTTTGGTGATCTCGTGCAAATTGTAGCCTCTTTTTCCTATTTCTAGTGGAGATGAGTGGCACCCGGTGGGGTCTTCTGCTGTTGTAGCCCATCCGCCTCAAGGTTGTGCGTGTTGTGGCTTCACAAATGCTTTGCTGCATACCTCGGTTGTAACGAGTGGTTATTCCAGTCAAAGTTGCTCTTTTATCAGCTTGAATCAGTTGGCTCATTCTCCTCTGGCCTCTAGCATCAACAAGGCATTTTCCCCCACAGGACTGCTGCATACTGGATGTTTTCCCTTTTCACACCATTCTTTGTAAACCCTAGAAATGGTTGTGCGTGAAGATCCCACTGTAACCATGGTATCCTAGTGTAACTACACACCCACCACAGAGCAGTAACCATGGTATCCTAGTGTAACTACACACCCACCACAGAGCAGTAACCATGGTATCCTAGTGTAACTACACACCCACCACAGAGCAGTAACCATGGTATCCTAGTGTAACTACACACCCACCACAGAGCAGTAACCATGGTATCCTAGTGTAACTACACACCCACCACAGAGCAGTAACCATGGTATCCTAGTGTAACTACACACCCACCACAGAGCAGTAACCATGGTATCCTAGTGTAACTACACACCCACCACAGAGCAGTAACCATGGTATCCTAGTGTAACTACACACCCACCACAGAGCAGTAACCATGGTATCCTAGTGTAACTACACACCCACCACAGGGCAGTAACCATGGTATCCTAGTGTAACTACACACCCACCACAGAGCAGTAACCATGGTATCCTAGTGTAGCTACACACCCACCACAGAGCAGTAACCATGGTATCCTAGTGTAACTACACACCCACCACAGAGCAGTAACCATGGTATCCTAGTGTAGCTACACACCCACCACAGAGCAGTAACCATGGTATCCTAGTGTAGCTACACACCCACCACAGAGCAGTAACCATGGTATCCTAGTGTAACTACACACCCACCACAGGGCAGTAACCATGGTATCCTAGTGTAGCTACACACCCACCACAGAGCAGTAACCATGGTATCCTAGTGTAACTACACACCCACCACAGAGCAGTAACCATGGTATCCTAGTGTAACTACACACCCACCACAGGGCAGTAACCATGGTATCCTAGTGTAGCTACACACCCACCACAGGGCAGTAACCATGGTATCCTAGTGTAACTACACACCCACCACAGGACAGTAACCATGGTATCCTAGTGTAACTACACACCCACCACAGGGCAGTAACCATGGTATCCTAGTGTAACTACACACCCACCACAGGGCAGTAACCATGGTATCCTAGTGTAACTACACACCCACCACAGGGCAGTAACCATGGTATCCTAGTGTAGCTACACACCCACCACAGAGCAGTAACCATGGTATCCTAGTGTAACTACACACCCACCACAGAGCAGTAACCATGGTATCCTAGTGTAGCTACACACCCACCACAGAGCAGTAACCATGGTATCCTAGTGTAGCTACACACCCACCACAGAGCAGTAACCATGGTATCCTAGTGTAGCTACACACCCACCACAGAGCAGTAACCATGGTATCCTAGTGTAACTACACACCCACCACAGAGCAGTAACCATGGTATCCTAGTGTAACTACACACCCACCACAGAGCAGTAACCATGGTATCCTAGTGTAACTACACACCCACCACAGAGCAGTAACCATGGTATCCTAGTGTAGCTACACACCCACCACAGAGCAGTAACCATGGTATCCTAGTGTAGCTACACACCCACCACAGAGCAGTAACCATGGTATCCTAGTGTAACTACACACCCACCACAGAGCAGTAACCATGGTATCCTAGTGTAACTACACACCCACCACAGAGCAGTAACCATGGTATCCTAGTGTAACTACACACCCACCACAGAGCAGTAACCATGGTATCCTAGTGTAACTACACACCCACCACAGGGCAGTAACCATGGTATCCTAGTGTAACTACACACCCACCACAGAGCAGTAACCATGGTATCCTAGTGTAGCTACACACCCACCACAGAGCAGTAACCATGGTATCCTAGTGTAACTACACACCCACCACAGAGCAGTAACCATGGTATCCTAGTGTAACTACACACCCACCACAGAGCAGTAACCATGGTATCCTAGTGTAATTCTCCAGTTTCTTAGCTGCAGTGAAGTGATTCAATGTCAAACAAATAGAAAGTCTTCTCCCGTGTCCAGGCTCCCCTCACCTCCTGTCCAACTTTAAACCCAACTCCTCTCAGGCTTTTACTGAGTCCTTCTCTACAGGTGAAGAAGCGCCAGCAGGCTGTGGTGGGGTTTCTGGAGGCCAACAGGATCTCCTTTCAGGAGGTGGACATCACCAACGTGGAGGAGAGGAGGCTATGGATGTACCAACACATCCCCCCTGAGAAACACCCTGACAAGGGAAACCCTGTGCCTCCACAGATCTTCAACGACGACCGCTACTGTGGGGTAAGGAGTAAGGATGGGTAAGGAGTAAGGATGGGTAAGGAGTAAGGATGGGTAAGGAGTAAGGATGGGTAAGGAGTAAGGATGGGTAAGGAGTAAGGATGGGTAAGGAGTAAGGATGGGTAAGGAGTAAGGATGGGTAAGGAGTAAGGATGGGTAAGGAGTAAGGATGGGTAAGGAGTAAGGATGGGTAAGGAGTAAGGATGGGTAAGGAGTAAGGATGGGTAAGGAGTAAGGATGGGTAAGGAGTAAGGATGGGTAAGGAGTAAGGATGGGTAAGGAGTAAGGATGGGTAAGGAGTAAGGATGGGTAAGGACGGAGTAAGGATGGGTAAGGACGGAGTAAGGAGTAAGGATGGGTAAGGAGTAAGGATGGGTAAGGAGCTTCCATGGGCAGGCCCGACACTGGGGCATCTGCATGCAGCTTTGCCGGTTTTTCCCGTATTGAACATTTGTTGTAGTTTGAACTGAATGTACTAGTGTGTTCTATCTCTCCAGGACTATAAAGACTTGTGAATGTACTAGTGTGTTCTATCTCTCCAGGACTATAAATACTTGTGAATGTACTAGTATGTTCTATCTCACCAGGACTATAAAGACTTGTGAATGTACTAGTATGTTCTATCTCACCAGGACTATAAAGACTTGTGAATGTACTAGTGTGTTCTATCTCACCAGGACTATGAAGACTTCTTCCAGTCCAAGGAGAACGGCACTGTATTTATGTTCCTAGGCCTCACCTCTCAGCCCTCAGTAAAGGTCAGAAACACAAACACACACACGCACACACACTTCCAGACTCTCTCCCTTTTTGCAAGGATTAGTTCTGACAGAGACTCCGGTATCATAAATCAACTAAGTTTTTTGGAGGATATGAATTTCTGATTTTTGTAAATATTTTTTTATATCTTATGACGTCCTTGGATCCAAAGTTCTCAGCAGGACTTGGTAATTTCTCTTGAAAATCAGCATCTGACTTGACTATGATTTGGTGGTTGGCTAGATCTGATCCAAAATGTGTCAGTCTGATTAGGTCTCAATTCAATTGGACTTAAATGTGTGCATTTGGATGGTATTTTGCAAATATTTTCACATCGGTCTGAGTGGGATATTGAATTGGATCTCTGGTAATAGGATTTGTATATTTGCTAAAGTAAAATTTAATTATCCTGTTGACGTCATGTGGTCCACGTGTTATGGTCTGACTGAACATCTGAACTCTGGAGCTAAATATAGGTCTCTACTGGGCTCTGAAGTGGTGATCTCTGTTTTACACAGCATCATTCACCCAGATCATTAGATTTGCTCTGAATCACATGCTTCATCTGTCTCCGCTCTGTCGGCTGATTGGATAATTGGCTGGGCTGTGATTAACGAGATTGCTTCAATGTGGGCAGAGTCACAAATTGCACCCAAATCTCTGTACAGTGTATTGCCTTTGTCCCGACCGGTCCTGGTCAAAAGTAGGGAACTATATATGGGAATGTGCCATTTGGGACACTGAAATGAGTTGGTTCTTTGCTCTCCGTGTTTGCCATGATGTCTCAATCAATGAATATTAATTTGGGGAGTTTCACTGACTATATGGGCATCACATGAAGCCGCCAAAGCTGTGCCACATTTAGAGTTCATTGTGATTTATAAGGGAAAACTGTGTAGGACGTGCGTGTGTATAAATCTGAATATTTATGTCCGTACGCACGTCCTACATTTGGTCCGTATGACACTTCTGACGCAAATCCTCCACAAAGTTTTCTAAATGAGGCCCCTGGTCTTGAGGCTGCTGACAGAGAGAATATTGTGGTTTTTCTCTCACGTCCTGCTCCGAAAACTAAAAACTTTGATTATTATTATAATGTAATGGATCAGAGATCAAGTTGACTGACAAACCTTTTGTCCACAGGACTCTGAGTCCTAAGGCGGTGGGACAAACCCCTGTGGAGTCAGAGGTTGGGGAATGCATCACTTCCTGTTTTCAATCACTTCTTGTATTGCATCACTTCCTGACCATTACGATGCCACCAAGTTGCTATAAAGTAAAGGAAGTAGAAACGAACAACACTCAGATGTTTTGGACCTTCACCTGAAAACACATCTCACTACCATCCACCTCTACAGGGGGAGGAGCTTCAAGCCAAGAGATGTAAATCTAGCCAATAGGTTCACCCCAAAGCAATGGACACTGGTATTATAATGTCACTATTCTTCTTGTATATTTATATTATTTTTGTATTTTTTTACAGGTTCTGGTACTTGTACTGATCTAGTTAGCGGTCAGTGGTAGCATTATGCATTAGCTGTAAATAATGTTGTTATCTATTTATGTGGCCTATTATTGGTCGATAGCAGGATATTCATGTAGCGTCTTGGACCCTGTTATCCACACCGTTCTGTGTGACGGGAGTTAATAAAGGCTGTGTTCAGTGACGGGAGTTAATAAAGACTGTGTTCAGTAATGGGAGTTAATAAAGACTGTGTTCAGTAATGGGAGTGCGTTGCAAAGAAGTCTTAATCTTGTCTGGCCATTGCATTTTTATTTCTTCCACTGTCTCTTTCATGCTCTGATGCTAGCAGATTTCTGCCACCTCACCCATTCCTGACCTGGTCTTTTTCTCATATTAAATTGTTTACACATAATTATCTCAAACTGGCTGTAAGCCTTTAGACATGTGCACACACCTCTCTTTTGTCAGTTTGTCTCTCTCATAGTCTCTCACATAGTCTCTCACTTTCTCACAGATGCATGTCCACTGAAGATCGTGCCATCTTGTGGTTGGAAAGTAGAACTTTTAAATGGGACATTCCAGTGAAAGTGGTGTCACTAATCTGACTGAAACCACATTCCTTTATCACTTTATCGACTAATAAATAGCAGTAAAGGATCTAAATGCTCTGGTAAAATTCCTAGACCCACATTATAATATTATAAAAATATAATTCTGTGATTCTATTGATTATTCGGGAGTTTTTACATTTTCTGAAAAAGAATACATTAAGTCAGTTGTGTCTTATATGTATCTGTTACCTTTGACCTTATTCCAGAACTAAAAAAGTGTCTTGGGTAAATTGTACAGACGTTTTGTTTGAACTGAATGATGCTGAAAATTGCGACGTGGATTGGTTTAATATACCCTCGTGGATTGGTTTAATATACCCGTGTGGATTGGTTTAATACACCCGTGTGGATTGGTTTAATACACCCGTGTGGATTGGTTTAATACACCCGTGTGGATTGGTTTAATACACCCGTGTGGATTGGTTTAATACACCCGTGTGGATTGGTTTAATACACCCGTGTGGATTGGTTTAATACACCCGTGTGGATTGGTTTAATACACCCGTGTGGATTGGACCCGTGTGGATTGGTTTAATACACCCGTGTGGATTGGTTTAATACACCCGTGTGGATTGGTTTAATACACACCCGTGTGGATTGGTTTAATACACCCGTGTGGATTGGTTTAATACACCCGTGTGATTGGTTTAATACACCCGTGTGGATTGGTTTAATACACCCGTGTGGATTGGTTTAATACACCCGTGTGGATTGGTTTAATACACCCGTGTGGATTGGTTTAATACACCCGTGTGGATTGGTTTAATACACCCGTGTGGATTGGTTTAATACACCCGTGTGGATTGGTTTAATACACCCGTGTGGATTGGTTTAATACACCCGTGTGGATTGGTTTAATACACCCGTGTGGATTGGTTTAATACACCCGTGTGGATTGGTTTAATACACCCGTGTGGATTGGTTTAATACACCCGTGTGGATTGGTTTAATACACCCGTGTGGATTGGATTGGTTTAATACACCCGTGTGGATTGGTTTAATACACCCGTGTGGATTGGTTTAATACACCCGTGTGGATTGGTTTAATACACCCGTGTGGATTGGTTTAATACACCCGTGTGGATTGGTTTAATACACCCGTGTGGATTGGTTTTAATACACCCGTGTGGATTGGTTTAATACACCCGTGTGGATTGGTTTTAATACACCCGTGTGGATTGGTTTAATACACCCGTGTGGATTGGTTTAATACACCCGTGTGGATTGGTTTAATATTGGTTTAATACACCCGTGTGGATTGGTTTAATACACCCGTGTGGATTGGTTTAATACCCGTGTGGATTGGTTTAACCCGTGTGGAGTGGTTTAATACACCCGTGTGGATTGGTTTAATACACCCGTGTGGATTGGTTTAATACACCCGTGTGGATTGGTTTAATACACCCGTGTGGATTGGTTTAATACACCCGTGTGGATTGGTTTAATATACCCGTGTGGATTGGTTTAATATACCCGTGTGGATTGGTTTAATATACCCGTGTGGATTGGTTTAATACACCCGTGTGGATTGGTTTAATACACCCGTGTGGATTGGTTTAATACACCCGTGTGGATTGGTTTAATACACCCGTGTGGATTGGTTTAATATACCCGTGTGGATTGGTTTAATACACCCGTGTGGATTGGTTTAATACACCCGTGTGGATTGGTTTAATATACCCGTGTGGATTGGTTTAATATACTGTCCATTTGTATCTCTTTCTCTAAGTCTGGTTGGTTACAGCAGGGACAAATGACGGCTAAGACACTGACATTTTTAAAGCCTGGTGTATATGAGGCCCGGTATATATGAGGCCTGGTATATATGAGGCCTGGTGTATATGAGGCCTGGTGTATATGAGGCCTGGTGTATATGAGGCCCGGTGTATATGAAGTCCGGTATATTTGAGGCCCGGTATATATGAGGCCCGGTATATATGAGGCCCGGTATATATGAAGCCTGGTATATATGAGGCCCAGTATATATGAGGCCCGGTGTATATGAGGCCTGGTATATATGAGGCCTGGTATGAGCTACATTCAATACTTATGTAGGATAGATACAAGTTGAACCGTGTTCTAACCGAATGTGTCATAGATTGAAAAAACAAAACAAGATTTACACTGAAGATACGAATCCCAAACTGAGAGTATAAATGTGAGGGTTTATTTTGATTAGGATTGACAGTGGTATATGTTTTATATTCTTAAAATGTCCTTAAGTCACTTTTAGTATCATCTTCACCCTTCTCGAGGAGTCAGCTCCTTAAAGCTTGAAGAAAGCCTCTCCTTTTCCGGCCTCAACTGCTTCATAAAACGCAGCAAAGTCCTGCAGAGAAGAGAGAGAGAGGAGAGAGAGGATAGAGGAGAGGAGAGAGAGGGGAGGAGAGAGAGGAGAGTGGAGAGGAGAGAGAGGAGAGTGAGAGAGAGAGAGAGAGAGGAGAGGGGAGAGGAGAGGAGAGAGAGAGGAGAGGGGAGAGGAGAGAGAGGGGAGGAGAGAGAGGAGAGAGAGAAGAGAGGAGAGTGAGAGAGAGAGAGAGAGGAGAGGAGAGAGGAGAGAGAGAGGAGAGGGGAGAGGAGAGAGAGAGAGAAGAGAAGAAAGGAGAGGAGAGAGGGAAAGTGATTTACTAGGAGTGACACTGATACAAATAGATAGAAATTGGATAGGTTAGATAGATGATTAAACAACCAACAGATTTATATTTATACTATTTATTACAGACAAGGAAGAAAATGACCATAAAACCTTCTATAATTTCAATGCCTTTTTTAAAGTGTCAGGTCAAATAACGGGTGAAATATTAATGAATCTCTGTGCTTTTTTTATTTGTATTTCTTCATTCAGTAGTTGTTAAAGGGGCAGGGCCTGGCCCATACACGACAGCTATAGGGTGTGCTGATTGAAAGTCCTTAAATTGGTGTGCCCCAAATCTGCTTTGGAGACGATGCAGCACCTCATTTAATTGTGCAACAGCTCACATGTGTGTTTGTATGTTGGGCGCGGTGTGCATGACTGTGCGTAAGTGTATGTGTGTGTTGGGCAAGATGTGTGTGTTTACTTAAAGCCTGTGAGTAATGTAATTATTGCCACCTTGGCACTTCCCAAACCAGTACTCAGGTTCCAAATGTGGTTCACTATTCTCTACCTAACACTCTAACAGAGCCCTGACAGGTGCTCTACCTAATGCTCTAACAGAGCCCTGACAGGTGCTCTACCTAATGCTCTAACAGAGCCCTGACAGGTGCTCTACCTAATGCTCTAACAGAGCCCTGACAGATGCTCTACCTAATGCTCTAACAGAGCCCTGACAGATGCTCTACCTAATGCTCTAACAGAGCCCTGACAGGTGTTCTACCTAATGCTCTAACAGAGCCCTGACAGGTGCTCAACTTAATTGAAGTGTAAAGGTCACATGTAGAAGAGGGTCAGAGTGTAAAGGTCACAGAGATTAATGTAGAAGAGGGTCAGAGTGTAAAGGTCACAGAGATTAATGTAGAAGAGGGTCAGAGTGTAAAGGTCACAGAGATTAGTTATCCTCAACACAGAACAGGTATATATTTGTCAAACTCACTCCACAGTATTTGTCCCCGTTGACAATTTGTGGAGGCAAAGCAGTGGGGTTCCCAATTTTCTTTCTCATCTCCTCTTTGACCTGGGGTCCCTGGGTGATATCCACAGCCTGGTACTTGATCTTCTTAGAGTCAAGGAATGAAAAGATCTGAGTCTGCTGCTGTTTCAGCTGACAGGAGGAAATAATAATAATACAACGTACTTATTAATAGTAATAACACCACATCACTGTAATGATAATAATATTACTACTATCAGTATTATCCAGACTGGCCTGGAACCAGCACACATGACAAACAAACCCTGGTTGGAATTACTTATTAATATTTATTTTCAATAATGGTGAATTAGTTCAAGTTTTTACTAAACTAAAAGCACAAACAACTTAAAAAGTTGCAGACAACTATTCTACAAGACAGTGCAAAGAGCTCTAAAACAAATGACTCTACGTGTGACAAACAAGGCTTGGAGGAAGACCTCTTCACCTCGATCACAGAGTCATTCAGATCTCAATGGCGAAACAATCCTAAACTAGCTATTGGTTCCTCTGTCCGAATCAGCAGATCTTTCCAGGACTGACAGAGGCAGACTCTCTGGATAGAATGTGAAAGATTATATACACATATACATTAAAATCTATATGTATTTAAATATGTCATTTTAATGTCCTTTTTGCAATATAGCATGTGATAATCCTTCACCTGCAGTTAGTGCTTTTATCCAAAGACAGCTTTGTTCAGTATCCACATCTTAAAACCAGAGTATTAAAAACTTTCTTCAATAAAGCCAATTGCTGCATCATTCTGTGCTAGTAACAAAAACCAGGTATAAAATCAAATGAAAAGGTAAATTTGACTGCTGATTGTTCATTTCCTTCTAATACCAGCACTCCCGGACTGCTGAGTGTGGGGGAGATTTCACCAGGTGAACACATACCTCTCTGGAACCGCTGACACTGCTGAAATAAACGATGATAGACATGATAAATGTATTACAAGTTAGTCCAGGTGTTTTTATGTCTGTTTCCAGTTGTGTCCTTTAGTAGAGCAAGCACCTTGTGCGTTTGTTTCTGGGAGTGTGTGTGTGAAAGCGAAGATATGTCGAGATGCAACATGTTGCAGCAGACAAGGTGAGCAGGTTTGGACACGGTTTATCAGGTAGCCACTCCCTCTTTTTCTGAAGAGTTAAAAACCACAAAGTTATATTTTGTGGTGACTTCTGCTGTCACAAAATATGCAAATATGTATGGAAAAGACATGTTATTATAAAAATGCAGGGGTTTACTACATTTCCCCCAAGTTTTTGTATTGAAGCGTCCATTCCTAAGCATTTTTTGTGGCTACCCTTATGTTTTAAATCAGAGAAAACGTGATATTATACTTGTAAATTTGTATCTCCAACATATGCAAAGGCATGCTAAGCCAGTTAACTAAACTTTTAGACACTTGTATTATATCATCTGATTAGATTATCCTTGGAAATTGTGCATTGAGGAACACAGGACTCACGACAGGAAACACTTTATTGCTAAATCTTCACAGTTAATTACTATGAGCCCTAACCTAAAGGTGTTTACAAAGTCTACATTGATTATTTTAACTAATGTCCCTGATGTGGCATGTTGATTATTTTAGGTAATGTCCCTGATGTGGCGTGTTGATTATTTTAACTAATGTCCCTGATGTGGCGTGTTGATTATTTTAACTAATGTCCCTGATGTGGCGTGTTGATTATTTTAACTAATGTCCCTGATGTGGCGTGTTGATTATTTTAAGTAATGTCCCTGATGTGGCGTGTTGATTATTTTAACTAATGTCCCTGATGTGGCGTGTTGATTATTTTAACTAATGTCCCTGATGTGGCGTGTTGATTATTTTAACTAATGTCCCTGATGTGGCGTGTTGATTATTTTAACTAATGTCCCTGATGTGGCGTGTTGATTATTTTAACTAATGTCCCTGATGTGGCGTGTTGATTATTTTAACTAATGTCCCTGATGTGGCGTGTTGATTATTTTAACTAATGTCCCTGATGTGGCGTGTTGATTATTTTAACTAATGTCCCTGATGTGGCGTGTTGATTATTTTAACTAATGTCCCTGATGTGGCGTGTTGATTATTTTAACTAATGTCCCTGATGTGGCGTGTTGATTATTTTAACTAATGTCCCTGATGTGGCGTGTTGATTATTTTAACTAATGTCCCTGATGTGGCGTGTTGATTATTTTAACTAATGTCCCTGATGTGGCGTGTTGATTATTTTAACTAATGTCCCTGATGTGGCGTGTTGATTATTTTAACTAATGTCCCTGATGTGGCGTGTTGATTATTTTAACTAATGTCCCTGATGTGGCTGGTGGCGTGTTCTAGTTGTTGGTATTGACCCGTCACTTCCATCAGAGATGTCGGAATCCAGACGTGACAAACCTCAAAAGATTTTACAGAAACTTAAAAGAAAAGGCATTCTTACACAACTTAGCAGTAGCATGGTGTTAATGTCTTCCTATCCTAAAAGCAGCCCCCCAGGTGGCTACACAGCATTTCAGTGTGTTCATTCCAATGTAGATAAGCACTAATATATCTGGAGAAGTTCACAGATTTTTAACATTAGTTCATTATGAGCATCCTTGACAATTATCAACCTGTAAAATATCTCGCCTTTCTCAGTCATGTTAAATATACAGTGCTGATCTTATTGTGTGTAACAACTGCACACTGAAAAAATAGGAATCTAGAAAATATTAGTATTGTTCTAATAGAAACACCTAATGTGACATCAAATCTGTTAAACCATATACATAAAGCTGTTCTATTGTCTATGTGTTAAACGAGGTAAATATTTAAAC
The DNA here is from genome assembly GCA_029465975.1 of Dallia pectoralis. NCBI lineage: Eukaryota > Metazoa > Chordata > Actinopteri > Esociformes > Umbridae > Dallia > Dallia pectoralis. The sequence goes on from CM055734.1 coordinate 951,126, forward strand.
TGTACCCGCTTATGCGTTGTTTTTATTATTCGACAGGCATTATCCTGGACACCTACGTTTTGGGTCCTTCTGCGTTTAAAGGTATGTCGCGGACTTCATGACGTTCTCTTTACCCGCTGTCAGAGAGGAGATTGGGTGGGTTTTTCATCTTGCCAGATAATCTAAGGGATTTTTAAAGCATCCGTTGCTTAATGTGTTCCATTTTTACTTTGTTATCATGTATAATAACCTTTATTTTGTGTTTGCTCAATATTGCAGAATTTTAGCTCCCCCATCCATCGCTAATCTACAATGGCCGAGGAAGGGTAAGCATGTCCTCTTCTTTACGCGTATGGAGTGAAGAGTTAGTTAATAAGACGCCCTTAAACTTTTGAAGTGTTTTAAACGCGAATCTTAGTCGTAGCCTGCAGAAATCTAACATTTGAATGTTAGTTTGTCTCCGCCATTACTACGGTCCTGTAGCTGTATTTACCGCTTGGCTACCATGAAGTAGCCATTTCTATGTCCATATTGTGTGTTCGTTTCTGGCGCTTGTATGATGATTTTCTTTCTTTAGTCGGATACCCCTTCACTCTATTTAATGAGTGAGATCCTCAGTCTGACACGCTGGAAACACGCTGCACACCTGTCTTAATAACTGAGTGGTAGACATCTGGTCTCATCTCGTGGTTCTCCTTTTTTCTCCCCGGTCTCCTTTCTCCTCAGCATCGCTGCCGGAGGTGTGATGGATGTCAACACAGCACTCCCCGAGGTGCTTAAGACCGCACTCATTCATGACGGCCTAGCCCGCGGTATCCGTGAGGCCGCCAAGGCTCTGGACAAGTGAGTCTGACCATTTACCTGACCTAAATGCTGCCCTATTCCCAGCCTGCAGGGCGCTATTTGACCAGGGTTGTCTTCAAAAACAGTGCATGTGTTCTGGTCTGTACACGTTTTATTAGTATGGAAATGTATTGCTGATGACAGTTTGGCGAGGCCATAGTTACCCAAGTCTGTCTGTCTGAGATACTGCCACATAGTTACCCAAGTATGTCTGTCTGTCTGAGATACTGCCACATAGTTACCCAAGTATGTCTGTCTGTCTGAGATACTGCCACATAGTTACCCAAGTATGTCTGTCTGTCTGAGATACTGCCACATAGTTACCCAAGTATGTCTGTCTGTCTGAGATACTGCCACATAGTTACCCAAGTATGTCTGTCTGTCTGAGATACTGCCACATAGTTACCCAAGTATGTCTGTCTGTCTGAGATACTGCCACATAGTTACCCAAGTATGTCTGTCTGTCTGAGATACTGCCACATAGTTACCCAAGTATGTCTGTCTGTCTGAGATACTGCCACATAGTTACCCAAGTATGTCTGTCTGTCTGAGATACTGCCACATAGTTACCCAAGTATGTCTGTCTGTCTGAGATACTGCCACATAGTTACCCAAGTATGTCTGTCTGTCTGAGATACTGCCACATAGTTACCCAAGTATGTCTGTCTGTCTGAGATACTGCCACATAGTTACCCAAGTATGTCTGTCTGTCTGAGATACTGCCACATAGTTACCCAAGTATGTCTGTCTGTCTGAGATACTGCCACATAGTTACCCAAGTATGTCTGTGTCTGTCTGAGATACTGCCACATAGTTACCCAAGTATGTCTGTGTCTGTCTGAGATACTGCCACATAGTTACCCAAGTATGTCTGTCTGTCTGTGATACTGCCACATAGTTACCCAAGTATGTCTGTGTCTGTCTGTGATACTGCCACATAGTTACCCAAGTATGTCTGTGTCTGTCTGTGATACTGCCACATAGTTACCCAAGTATGTCTGTGTCTGTCTGAGATACTGCAGCATAGTTACCCAAGTGTGTCTGTCTGAGATACTGCCACATTGGTACCTTTTCTGATCCTGACAGTGAATATGTATAATTCAACTCCAGTACTTTTTGCCTCTGGTTTGCGAGTCTTTGACGTGTACAGCTTCCACAACCAAACTGCTCTATGCTTTATTGAATATGGTATTATTTAGGACCAGGCCCAAGCCTTCTGTTAAGCGTTCCAGTTTGATCACTTCTGGCTGTTAACTTGTGCGTTTCCAGACGTCAGGCTCATCTCTGCGTTCTTGCGGCCAACTGTGACGAGCCCATGTACGTGAAGCTGGTGGAAGCCCTCTGTGCCGAGCATCAGATCAACCTCATCAAGGTGGGGACTTCTACCTATCACTGCTGGATCATCAGTCAGGATGTGCTCTGCTTGTCTGGTATTAACCATTTCTCTTACTCTGCCAGGTTGATGACAACAAGAAGCTTGGTGAATGGGTTGGTCTATGCAAGATCGATCGTGAGGGAAAACCCCGGAAGGTGGTGGGCTGCAGCTGTGTCGTGATCAAGGTGAGAACTGGAGCTCTTAAAGGGAATGGCATCATTTGGAAGACTCATGTGATGTCACTGGGTTGGGAGGGTGTTGTCATGGGGATTGAGCTGGAGAATGGGCCAGATGTTTAATAAATCAGTTTCTGTCTGGTTGTGTGTGCCTCATGTCCACATCCCAATGCATGGAGATGTTCTCTCATTAGATGGTTAAACATGTAACTGTCTTACTGAACTGTTGTCTATATAGCGTTAAAACTGTTCTCTCTCCCCAAGGATTATGGCAAGGAGTCTCAAGCAAAGGACGTGATTGAGGAATACTTCAAAGCCAAGAAATGAGTTGTCATTTTCAATAAAGACTTGTGAAAATGAAAGTTGTCTGCTTTGGAATGGTTCTACTGTGTTTAGTCTTTAGTCTGTGGGTTGTTGGGAGAACAAGCTGTTTTGGTTAAGCCCACTGGCTTGCATGTTTACTCAGGAACATGTTTATATGAAGAATACATCACACTGAAAAACAAGTGGACTGAATACATTTGGACCCACATGTAACACTTAAAGAGGATGGTAAGTGTTATGATGTTTGGGTATTTTCTGTAGCACTTGTATTTCACACGCAGTTGGCCACAAGTTTAAATAAACGCTTGTTGCACAGATTAGTCCAGGTCTGTTATGTTTATGAAATCAGTTGTCAAATGTGCAATTGTACATCATATCTGATATTGTCTGTGTAGGTGAACGGTATAGATCTGTCTTGAGGCCAAATCAATAAAATGTATTTTGGCTTGATTATAACTATGCTGGACAACTGTTTATCTCATATGTCATAATGGTTTAAAGTATCTAGTACAATTTTTTTTTTTTGCTTTTATTTGACATACTGATACTGAACAAGACATCAAATAATGACATAAGGGCTTTAAGTTATCATTTTGTAATTTATCTACATACATACACATTTCCAATAAACAAAATGTACCAACACACAACACGTTTATTACATGTTTAACACGTTTATAAGGCAGTACACATGACGCGCGTTCTGTCCCACATAACTAAACCATTACAAAAAACACAAGAACCCGAAAATGCACTTTATTTTCTATTCACAAACTCCTTTACTGTCTGCCATGTTGAAATAAGGTACTGTGAAATAATTTACAAGAGCGCCTGACAGGTTCAGGACAGATCTTAGTAGTCCTGTTTAGAGGACAGATAACACTTAACTGTTGAGGCATTGGTACGCTAACCTTTAACTAGAGACTTCTGGAGCCTTATGAAGCACCAGGGAGCCTTATGAAGCCACATAGAGCTGTATGAAGCCCCAGAGAGCCTTATGAAGCCACATAGAACTTTATGACGCCACATAGAGCCTTATGAAGCCCCAGAGAGCCTTATGAATCCACATAGTGCTTTATGAGGCCCCAGAGCCTTATGAAGCCTTAGGCAGCCATATTAAGCTTTGTGAAGCCACTTAAAGCCCTGTGACAACCAAAGAAGCCTTAAGAAGCCATTGGAGTGCCTTGGTCAAAGAAGTGCACTACATCGTACAAAATATCTGTTGCATTTCGCGAGATGGGATCTCCGCTCTGCGGATAAGTTACAGGGACGTTATGCTAACGTAAGTTTAAAGGTCAAAGGTTCAGGCTCGTTCAGCAGCAGTGAAATCTCATCTACCTCCATCTCTCTCCCTCCCCTCAGTCCTTGTCGTCTTAAGACAGTTCAGAGTACTCTAATCTGGATGTTTCAAAAATCAACAGACACAAATAGGAACAACAATGGAAACGTTGCAGTGCAGGGAGGGGTGGGGGGGAGGACTGCAGTTGATCTCCTGTTACCATCGTTACCATTACAGGTAGTAGTATTGGTTTGTGTCCTTTGGTTGCTATAGTTACAGTAACAGTAACAGTCCATTGCTACGGTAACAGTTACAGGTATTCAAACTCCAGTGCTTGGTGTAACGCCAGCAGGTCAGAGTGACTGGATATTCTCCAGAAGGGCATGTTGTGCTGTGGGAGGGTGACAGACACAGATCCATGTATGTCGACAGGCAGATAGACAGACAGACAGACAGAGAGACAGAGAGACAGACAGACAGAGAGACAGACACAATGATTAAATACATACAAAGGGACCAACAAACCAAAATCATTACATAACTCCAACTGCATATGCAACTAGCTACTGTACGCCAGCCTTCACAGCCCTCTAGTGGTCACATCTAGCTACTGTACGCCAGCCTTCACAGCCCTCTAGTGGTCACATCTAGCTACTGTACACCAGCCTTCACAGCCCTCTAGTGGTCACATCTAGCTACTGTACACTAGTCTTCACAGCCCTCTAGTGGTCACATCTAGCTACTGTACGCCAGCCTTCACAGCCCTCTAGTGGTCACATCTAGCTAATGTACGCCAGCCTTCACAGCCCTCTAGTGGTCACATCTAGCTAATGTACACCAGCCTTCACAGCCCTCTAGTGGTCACATCTAGCTAATGTACGCCAGCCTTCACAGCCCTCTAGTGGTCACATCTAGCTACTGTACGCCAGCCTTCACAGCCCTCTAGTGGTCACATCTAGCTACTGTACACCAGCCTTCACAGCCCTCTAGTGGTCACATCTAGCTAATGTACGCCAGCCTTCACAGCCCTCTAGTGGTCACATCTAGCTACTGTACGCCAGCCTTCACAGCCCTCTAGTGGTCACATCTAGCTACTGTACACTAGTCTTCACAGCCCTCTAGTGGTCACATCTAGCTACTGTATGCTAGCCTTCACAGCCCTCTAGTGGTCACATCTAGCTACTGTACACTAGTCTTCACAGCCCTCTAGTGGTCTCATCTAGCTACTGTACGCTAGCCTTCACAGCCCTCTAGTGGTCACATCTAGCTACTGCACGCTAGTCTTCACAGCCCTCTAGTGGTCACATCTAGCTACTGTATGCTAGCCTTCACAGCCCTCTAGTGGTCACATCTGGCTACTGTACACTAGCCTTCACAGCCCTCTAGTGGTCACATCTAGCTACTGTACACTAGTCTTCACAGCCCTCTAGTGGTCACATCTAGCTACTGTATGCTAGCCTTCACAGCCGTCACATCTAGCTACTGTATGCTAGCCTTCACAGCCCTCTAGTGGTCACATCTAGCTACTGTATGCTAGCCTTCACAGCCCTCTAGTGGTCACATCTAGCTACTGTATGCTAGCCTTCACAGCCCTCTAGTGGTCACATCTAGCTACTGTACGCTAGCCTCATAAGCTTTCTAATTCTATGCCACAGTATGTGAATGTATCTTTTCTATAATGTAATAGTTATTACTATACATGAATCAGCATGTTTGTGGTAAATAGAATTATCTTAACAAATCAAATGTAGAACAGGAAATAAAAAAGAACAAAACTTAGATAAACACGAAGCAAGTGCATGAATGGAAAACCCCAAACCAAGACAGAGCTCACACCACGCAGGAGTAGTCCCCCTTAGGGGAGGCTGATCTGGGGTCAGTTTCTCATTTCCCTTACTAAAGCCTACATGGGTTGCTACACAGGCTACATCTAGGGAGGGGAAAACTGAGCCCAGATCTGTGTCTAGGGGAAACCAGAGCACAGCAATACAAAACCGAAATCCTGAAAATCGTCTACTTCAGGGATAGGCAGACTTGTCCACCAATCAGATGCTTCACACCACAAAACGCACAGGCTGACGGCGGGTTCAAAGGTCACCTTCAATGCGGCCTGCTCCTCTTCTACACCATCCCCAATAACAACATACACTACTTTCCTGCCATATCTCTGCATTATACGCTCAAAGCAACCCTCTTTACCTGCAACATAAACAAGGGATGAGAGGTCAAAGGTTAGAGGTCGGGAGGCAGAAGAAGGCCAGGTGATGTTACCTGGCTTGCTGCGTGCTCCTCGTCGCGCCCGTCGCCAACGACAACATAGGTAATGTTAGTTCCAAAGCGGGATACTATTCTCTCAAAACAGCTGTCTTTACCTGGAGACCAGAACAAGCCTGTCTTAACAAAAAAACAACTGTATACCAGAGGTATATGGGTCCCCCTCGGGGTCACTAGACAGTAGGGGTCATTTGGGTTAGTATTACTGTATACCAGAGGTATATGGGTCCCCCACAGGGTCACTAGACAGTAGGGGTCATTTGGGTTAGTATTACTGTATACCAGAGGTATATGGGTCCCCCACAGGGTCACTAGACAGTAGGGGTCATTTGGGTTAGTATTACTGTATACCAGAGGTATATGGGTCCCCCTCAGGGTCACTAGACAGTAGGGGTCATTTGGGTTAGTATTACTGTATACCAGAGGTATATGGGTCCCCCACAGGGTCACTAGACAGTAGGGGTCATTTGGGTTAGTATTACTGTATACCAGAGGTATATGGGTCCCCCACAAGGTCACTAGACAGTAGGGGTCATTTGGGTTAGTATTACTGTATACCAGAGGTATATGGGTCCCCCACAGGGTCACTAGACAGTAGGGGTCATTTGGGTTAGTATTACTGAATACCAGAGGTATATGGGTCCCCCACAGGGTCACTAGACAGTAGGGGTCATTTGGGTTAGTATTACTGTATACCAGAGGTATATGGGTCCCCCACAGGGTCACTAGACAGTAGGGGTCATTTGGGTTAGTATTACTGTATACCAGAGGTATATGGGTCCCCCACAGGGTCACTAGACAGTAGGGGTCATTTGGCTTAGTATTACTGTAAACCAGAGGTATATGGGTCCCCCTCAGGGTCACTAGACAGTAGGGGTCATTTGGGTTAGTATTACTGTATACCAGAGGTATATGGGTCCCCCACAGGGTCACTAGACAGTAGGGGTCATTTGGGTTAGTATTACTGTATACCAGAGGTATATGGGTCCCCCACAGGGTCACTAGACAGTAGGGGTCATTTGGGTTAGTATTACTGTATACCAGAGGTATATGGGTCCCCCTCAGGGTCACTAGACAGTAGGGGTCATTTGGGTTAGTATTACTGTATACCAGAGGTATATGGGTCCCCCTCAGGGTCACTAGACAGTAGGGGTCATTTGGGTTAGTATTACTGTATACCAGAGGTATATGGGTCCCCCTCAGGGTCACTAGACAGTAGGGGTCATTTGGGTTAGTATTACTGTATACCAGAGGTATATGGGTCCCCCACAGGGTCACTAAACAGTAGGGGTCATTTGGGTTAGTATTACTGTATACCAGAGGTATATGGGTCCCCCTCAGGGTCACTAGACAGTAGGGGTCATTTGGGTTAGTATTACTGTACACCAGAGGTATATGGGTCCCCCACAGGGTCACTAGACAGTAGGGGTCATTTGGGTTAGTATTACTGTATACCAGAGGTATATGGGTCCCCCACAGGGTCACTAGACAGTAGGGGTCATTTGGGTTAGTATTACTGTATACCAGAGGTATATGGGTCCCCCTCAGGGTCACTAGACAGTAGGGGTCATTTGGGTTAGTATTACTGTATACCAGAGGTATATGGGTCCCCCTCAGGGTCACTAGACAGTAGGGGTCATTTGGGTTAGTATTACTGTATACCAGAGGTATATGGGTCCCCCACAGGGTCACTAGACAGTAGGGGTCATTTGGGTTAGTATTACTGTATACCAGAGGTATATGGGTCCCCCACAGGGTCACTAGACAGTAGGGGTCATTTGGGTTAGTATTACTGTAGACCAGAGGTATATGGGTCCCCCACAGGGTCACTAGACAGTAGGGGTCATTTGGGTTAGTATTACTGTATACCAGAGGTATATGGGTCCCCCACAGGGTCACTAGACAGTAGGGGTCATTTGGGTTAGTATTACTGTATACCAGAGGTATATGGGTCCCCCACAGGGTCACTAGACAGTAGGGGTCATTTGGGTTAGTATTACTGTATACCAGAGGTATATGGGTCCCCCACAGGGTCACTAGACAGTAGGGGTCATTTGGGTTAGTATTACTGTATACCAGAGGTATATGGGTCCCCCACAGGGTCACTAGACAGTAGGGGTCATTTGGGTTAGTATTACTGAATACCAGAGGTATATGGGTCCCCACAGGGTCACTAGACAGTAGGGGTCATTTGGGTTAGTATTACTGTATACCAGAGGTATATGGGTCCCCCACAGGGTCACTAGACAGTAGGGGTCATTTGGGTTAGTATTACTGTATACCAGAGGTATATGGGTCCCCCACAGGGTCACTAGACAGTAGGGGTCATTTGGGTTAGTATTACTGTAGACCAGAGGTATATGGGTCCCCCACAGGGTCACTAGACAGTAGGGGTCATTTGGGTTAGTATTACTGTAGACCAGAGGTATATGGGTCCCCCACAGGGTCACTAGACAGTAGGGGTCATTTGGGTTAGTATTACTGTAGACCAGAGGTTGTAGCTCTTACCTATTTTGGTTGCACTGTAAATGTTCTCGATAGGGAAAGCTGATCCTAAACTATACAGCAGCACTTTAGCCAGAGCTGGGATGAGCTGAGTAGTGGTTACCAGAACATTAACACAGTTACTCCTGGAGGAGAAAGGAGAACACCAGAACATTAACACAGTTACTCCTGGAGGAGAAAGGAGAACACCAGAACATTAACACAGTTACTCCTGGAGGAGAAAGGAGAACACCAGAACATTAACACAGTTACTCCTGGAGGAGAAAGGAGAACACCAGAACATTAACACAGTTACTCCTGGAGGAGGGAGGAGAACACCAGAAAATTAACACAGTTACTCCTGGAGGAGAGAGGAGAACACCAGAACATTAATACAGTTACTCCTGGAGGAGAAATGAGAACACCAGAACATTAATACAGTTACTCCTGGAGGAGAAAGGAGAATATCAGCACTACAGGAGTCACAGTGGATCCCATTCATGTCTAAAATTATGTTGGCTGCCTTTTTGTGTGGGTGTGTCTGTGGGGGCAGGGCACCTGGAGCTGATGATGGACAGGGACTTGTGTGGGTGTGTCTGTGGGGGCGGGGCACCTGGAGCTGATGATGGACAGGGACTTGTGTGGGTGTGTCTGTGGGGGCGGGGCACCTGGAGCTGATGATGGACAGGGACTTGTGTGGGTGTGACAGTGTCTGTGGGGGCGGGGCACCTGGAGCTGATGATGGACAGGGACTTGTGTGGGTGTGACAGTGTCTGTGGGGGCGGGGCACCTGGAGCTGATGATGGACAGGGACTTGAGTGCGTTGGTGAGCCAAGAGTCGGTTAAGGCCTCCACCTCGGCCCTCAGCTGTAGCCACGCATCTCTCTTAGCCGGGCCCAGTAGGCCTGGCAACAACGACAGCAACAGGCAACAGTCAGCCGCTACGGCAAGAATCACGATACTGTATGGTTGAAGGTTGACGACAGTGCAGCTTTTAAAGAGCAGGGTTATCTGTGAATCCCCCAAGAACATTTAAAAGCACATTGTTGACAACTAACAATCAGATTGGAAGATTCTAGTACAAAACTATTCTAATGCATCATAATATTACACAGATTTGATTGGACACTCTCCAGTGAACTCTCATTTCATTGGCTTACCCCCCACATTGTTCTGGTAAGTGCTATACATCTCTTTGACTCTCCGGTAGCGGAAGGCCAGTTTCCTCATCCAGTCCACCCCCCCACGGACACCCGTCGCCAGGCACAGACTCGCGCTGGTCGCCGCTGCATGGAAGCCATCAGTTGCAAAACTGTAAGTACTGACAATAATAATAATAATATGTTTTATTATAAAGACTAACAATAAAAATATGTTTCATTAATAATAATAATGTTTTATTATAAAGACTAACAATAAAAATATGTTTCATTAACAATAATAATATGTTTTATTATGAAGACTAACAATAAAAATATGTTTAATTAACAATAATAATATGTTTTATTATGAAGACTAACAATAAAACTATGTTTCATTAATAATAATAATAATGTTTTATTATAAAAACTAACAATAAAAATATGTTTCATTACTGATAATAATAAAATGTTTTATTATAAAACATTTCATAAAATATAATTCATTATTAATAATAATAAAAAAAATATTATAAGGACTAAAAATAGAAATATGTTTAATTATTAATAATAATGATATGTTTTATTTTAAAGACTAACAAAAAAAGTATCTTTCGTTAATAATAATAATAATATGTTTTATTATAAAAATTTACAATAATACAATTATTTAATAATAACAAATAATATTGGCATGACAATAATAATGTTTTATATACAAAATGCTAATAATGATTTTATTTTAAATATTATAATAATATAAATGACAGGTTTTATTATAAACATTTTAAATGATGGTATATTATATTATAACTAATAATAATATGTTTTATGATAACAAAACACATATTAAGAATAATGTTTAATTATAAAAATAACAATAATAATAACATGTTTTATAAAAAAAAATAACAATAATGTTATTTATCATTATTTAAAAAATAAATAATATGGATATGTTTCATAATAACTAATTATACTAAAATGTTTTATGATAGAAACTAACTAACAAATCTGTTTTATTATAAGAATTTGTGATACAATAATACAATGTTTTATTGTAAAAACTGTAATAACAATTTTGAAAACATCATTCTAAAAATATAATGAGGACCAATAATGCATATGGCATTATATATAGTATTATATATGGCATTATTATATATTTTACATATGGTATTATATATGTGATATATGGTATATATAAATATCTGATTTATTAGAAATCTGTTAACAGTAAATACATACATTTAGTATATAGAGGAGCCAGTCATTTCAACAGGATTTACAATTTATAATAATTTAAAATGCTTTTGATTGTGAACATGCACTGTGTGATGAACATCTGTGAGGAACATGTGTGAGGAACATCTGTGAGGTACATGTGTGAGGAACATCTGTGAGGAACATGTGTGAGGAACATCTGTGAGGTACATGTGTGAGGAACATCTGTGAGGAACATCTGTGAGGAACATGTGTTTGGGGACATCTGTGAGGAACATGTGTGAGGAACATCTGTGAGGAACATGTGTGAGGAACATCTGTGAGGTACATGTGTGAGGAACATGTGTGAGGAACATCTGTGAGGAACATGTGTTTGGGGACATCTGTGAGGAACATGTGTGTGAGGAACATCTGTGAGGAACATGCGTGAGAATTATCTGTGAGGTACATGCGTGAGGAATATCTGTGAGGTACATGTGTGAGGAACATCTGTGAGGAACATGTGTGAGGAACATCTGTGAGGAACATGTGTGAGGAACATCTGTGAGGAACATGTGTGAGGAACATCTGTGAGGAACATGTGTGAGGAACATCTGTGAGGAACATCTGTGAGGAACATGTGTGAGGAACATCTGTGAGGAACATGTGTGAGGAACATGTGTGCGGAACATGTGTGAGGAACATCTGTGAGGTACATGTGTGAGGAACATCTGTGAGGAACATGTGTGAGGAACATCTGTGAGGAACATGTGTGAGGAACATCTGTGAGGAACATCTGTGCGGAACATGTGTGAGGAACATCTGTGAGGTACATGCTTGATGAACATGTGTGAGGAACATCTGTGAGGAACATGTGTGAGGAACATGTGTGAGGAACATGTGTGAGGAACATCTGTGAGGTACATGCTTGATGAACATGTGTGAGGAACATCTGTGAGGAACATGTGTGAGGAACATGTGTGATGAACATTTGTGAGGAACATCTGTGAGGAACATGTGTGAGGAACATCTGTGAGGAACATGTGTGCGGAACATGTGTGAGGAACATGTGTGAGGAACATCTGTGAGGAACATGTGTGAGGAACATCTGTGCAGAACATGTGTGAGGAACATCTGTGAGGTACATGCTTGATGAACATGTGTGAGGAACATCTGTGAGGAACATGTGTGAGGACCATGTGTGAGGAACATGTGTGAGGACCATGTGTGAGGAACATGTGTGAGGAACATCTGTGAGGAACATGTGTGAGGAACATCGGTGATGATGAGGCGTGTTAAATGCTTACCTTAAGTCCTGGCCATTATCATCAGAAGACACATCATCAATGTGGACCTGATCACACTCCTGAACACACACACACACACACACACACACACACACACACACACACACACACACACACACACACACACACACACACACACACACACACACACACACACACACACACACACACCCACACACACACACACACACACACACACACACACACACACACACACACACACACACACACACACACACACACACACACACACACACACACACACACACACACACACACACACACACACACACACACACACACACACACACACACACACAGGTCTTAGTCTTTAGGTTGTGACACTAGGGGGCAGTGTCAGCATGTTTAAAACAATACGGACAGGAGTGTGTGTGTTAACCTAACCCTAACCCTCTAGAACAGGTGTGTGTGTGTTCCTGTGTTAATCTAACCCTAACCCTCTAGAACAGGTGTGTGTGTTCCTGTGTTAACCTAACCCTAACCCTCTAGAACAGGTGTGTGTGTGTGTTCCTGTGTTAACCTAACCCTCTAGAACAGGTGTGTGTGTTCCCGTGTTAACCTAACCCTAACCCTCTAGAACAGGTGTGTGTGTTCCCGTGTTAACCTAACCCTAACCCTCTAGAACAGGTGTGTGTGTTCCTGTGTTACCCTTTAATTCACGTTTAGAAACCCACATTACTCATGAAATTTGTCACACAAAAACCATATGCATTCTGGGAGATATAGTTTATGGTCATTGAAATGCTGTAAAGGAACTTTACACTTAAAATAAAGTGGCTGGCCAGAGTTTGACACATGTGCTCTAGAAGAACACGTGTGTGTGTACGTTTTTCTGAGCTAACCTCTAAGTCGTTGAAGAACAGGTGTGTGTCGGCCAGGTTAAAGATCATCTCTTCCATCCTCAACCCGAGCGTCACAGCCATGGGAGGGTCCTGACAACCAATCAATCATTCAATCAATAGATGACATGCATTTATGCAGCTGCTTCTACATGTATGAGACCCAAAACCCAGCATTCTCTCTGGTCTCAACACTATATTACCTTAATCTCAGTAAATGCTGACATACGGAGAAAGAGAGACTAAGTGACCAGAACCCGATGAGTGTGTGTGTGAGTGTGTGTGTGTGCGTTTGTGTGTGTGTGTGAGTGTGTGAGAGGGGTTGCAGTGCAGCTCAGCTGTAAAAACCATCATCTGTTATAGGTCAGGGGTTGAGCTGGCTGATGAGCGATTTGCT
>CM055734.1:969765-977265 GCA_029465975.1 Dallia pectoralis
AGAGAGGTAGAGGAAGAGAGGTAGAGGAGAGAGAGGTAGAGGAGAGAGGTAGAGAGAGGAGGAGGGAGAGGTAGAGGAGGGAGGTAGAGGAAGAGAGGCAGAGGAAGGGAGGTAGAGGAAGAGAGGTAGAGGAGGAGAGGTAGAGGAAGAGAGGTAGAGTGAGAGAGGTAGAGGAAGAGAGGTAGAGGAGGAGAGGTAGAGGGAGAGAGGTAGAGGAAGAGAGGTAGAGGAAGGGAGGTAGAGGAAGAGAGGTAAAGGAAGAGGTAGAGGAAGGGAGGTAGAGGAAGGGAGGTAGAGTGAGAGAGGTAGAGGAGGAGAGGTAGAGGAGGAGAGGTAGAGGAGGAGAGGTAGAGGAAGAGAGGTAGAGGAAGAGAGGTAGAGGAAGAGAGGTAGAGAAAGAGAGGTAGAGGAAGGGTGGTAGAGAAAGGGAGGTAGAGGAAGGGAGGTAGAGTGAGAGAGGTAGAGTGAGAGAGGTAGAGGAAGAGAGGTAAAGGAAGGGAGGTAGAGTGAGAGAGGTAGAGGAAGGGAGGTAGAGTGAGAAAAGTAGAGGAGGGAGGTAGAGTGAGAAATAGAGAGGGTGAGAGAGGAAGAGGATGGGAGGAGTGGTAGAGTGAGCGAGGTAGAAGAGGGAGGTAGAGTGAGAGAGGTAGAGGAAGGGAGAAGGCAGAAGAATCTTTGCTACTTGTTTTGGGAAAACAAACACTGCCTTTGAACAGAAAAACGTCTAACCAACAGCGATGCATAGAGGCGTTGGCATTATGGTTTGGGGCTGCTTTGCTGCCACTAGGCCTGACCAACTTGCCATCTTTGACTCAACCATGACAGACGCACACGCACACACACACACACACAGAGAACAAAATATAGGCAAACAGACAGACACACAGACAAACCGAAAGACAGACTGACAGGTAGATACCTGCTGTGATGCAGTGTAGTTGGCTGGGATGGAAACCGAGTTGTTGGAGTATAGACCAGTAGATGAAGTAAAACTGGAACCTAATAAAAGAGAGAGGTGAGAGATGATGTGATGAGAATTATATGAGCAAGAGAGATAGAGAGAGGGGAACGGGTGAGTGAAAGAGAGGGAGAGAGGAAAACGGGTGAGTGAGAGAGAAAGGGAGGAAAACGGGTGAGTGAGAGAGAAAGGGAGGAAAACGGGTGAGTGAGAGAGAGAGGGAGGAAAACGGGTGAGTGAGAGAGAGAGGGAGGAAAACGGGTGAGTGAGAGAGAGGAAAACGGGTGAGTGAGAGAGAAAGGGAGGAAAACGGGTGAGTGAGAGAGAAAGGGAGGAAAACGGGTGAGTGAGAGAGAAAGGGAGGAAAACGGGTGAGTGAGAGAGAGAGGGAGGAAAACGGGTGAGTGAGAGAGAGAGGGAGGAAAACGGGTGAGTGAGAGAGAGGAAAACGGGTGAGTGAGAGAGAGAGGGAGGAAAACGGGTGAGTGAGAGAGAGAGGGAGGAAAACGGGTGAGTGAGAGAGAAAGGGAGGAAAACGGGTGAGTGAGAGAGAAAGATAGATGTTGAACAGAAACATAAAAAGGTTAACAGAGATCAATTAATCTTGAGACATGCCAGTGCAGAATCTGCCAACTGCCCTCTGTCAGAGCATCTGATTGGCCAACCTGCCACTAACCTGGCATCTGATAGGGTGAGTAGGCTGTCTGTCCCGGCTGAGGGGTGGTGAAGCCGGGGCTGTAGCCAAGTCCGGTCTGCACAGGGGACTGAGTTTGGGAGATACCCCCCTCTGTTTTGATCCCTGGTAACATGATCCCCAAGTCTGGAGACATACACACTCTGTTAATATTAACCACAGGTCTGGAGACATACACACTCTGTTAATATTAACCACAGGTCTGGAGACATACACACTCTGTTAATATTAACCACAGGACTAGAGACATACACACACAGTTAATATTAACCACAGGTCTGGAGACATACACACTCTGTTAATATTAACCACAGGTCTGGAGACATACACACTCTGTTAATATTAACCACAGGACTAGAGACATACACACACAGTTAATATTAACCACAGGTCTGGAGACATACACACTCTGTTAATATTAACCACAGGTCTGGAGACATACACACTCTGTTAATATTAACCACAGGTCTGGAGACATACACACTCTGTTAATATTAACCACAGGTCTGGAGACATACACACTCTGTTAATATTAACCACAGGTCTGGAGACATACACACTCTGTTAATATTAACCACAGGACTAGAGACATACACACACTGTTAATATTAAACACAGGTCTGGAGACATACACACTGTTAATATTAACCACAGGACTAGAGACATACACACTGTTAATATTAAACACAGGACTAGAGACATACACACACTGTTAATATTAACCACAGGCCTGGAGACATACACACTCTGTTAATATTAACCACAGGTCTGGAGACATACACACTGTTAATATTAACCAGAGGACTAGAGACATACACACACTGTTAATATTAACCACAGGTCTGGAGACATACACACACTGTTAATATTAACCACAGGCCTGGAGACATACACACACTGTTAATATTAACCACAGGTCTGGAGACATACACACTGTTAATATTAACCACAGGAATAGAGACATACACACACTGTTAATATTAACCACAGGTCTGGAGACATACACACTCTGTTAATATTAACTACAGGTCTGGAGACATACACACACTGTTAATATTAACCACAGGTCTGGAGACATAAACACACTGTTAATATTAACCACAGCCCTGGAGACATACACACTGTTAATATTAACCACAGGCCTGGAGACATACACACTCTGTTAATATTACCACAGGTCTGGAGACATACACACTCTGTTAATATTAACTACAGGTCTGGAGACATACACACACTGTTAATATTAACCACAAGCCTGGAAACATATAACCTCTGTTAATATTAACCACAGGTCTGGAGACAAACACACACACTGTTAATAATAACCACAGGTCTGGAGACATACACACACTGTTATTATTAACTACATGTCTGGAGACATACACATTCTGTTAATATTAACCACAGGTCTGGAGACATACACACTGTTAATATTAACCACAGGTCTGGAGACATACACACTGTTAATAGTAACCACAGGCCCGGAGACATACACACTGTTAATATTAACCACAGGTCTGGAGACATACACACTGTTAATATTAACCACAGGTCTGGAGACATACACACTGTTAATATTAACCACAGGTCTACACACAGACCACATACACACTGTTAATATTCTGTTAATATTAACCACAGGACTAGAGACATACACACTCTGTTAATATTAACCACAGGTCTGGAGACATACACACTGTTAATATCAACCACAGGTCTGGAGACATACACACTGTTAATATTAACCACAGGCCTGGAGACATACAACCTATGTTAATATTACCACAGGTCTGGAGACATACACACTCTGTTAATATTAACTACAGGTCTGGAGACATACACACACTGTTAATATTAACCACAGGCCTGGAGACATATAACCTCTGTTAATATTAACCACAGGTCTGGAGACAAACACACACACTGTTAATAATAACCACAGGTCTGGAGACATACACACACTGTTATTATTAACTACATGTCTGGAGACATACACACTCTGTTAATATTAACCACAGGTCTGGAGACATACACACACTGTTAATATTAACCACAGGTCTGCAGACATACACACTGTTAATAGTAACCACAGGCCTGGAGACATACACACTGTTAATATTAACCACAGGTCTGGAGACATACACACTGTTAATATTAACCACAGGTCTGGAGACATACACACTGTTAATATTAACCACAGGTCTAGACACATACACACTCTGTTAATATTAACCACAGGACTAGAGACATACACACACTGTTAATATTAACCACAGGTCTGGAGACATACAGACTGTTAATATTAACCACAGGACTAGAGACATACACACACTGTGAATATTAACCACAGGACTAGAGACATACACACTCTGTTAATATTAACCACAGGTCTGGAGACATACACACTGTTAATATCAACCACAGGTCTGGAGACATACACACTGTTAATATTAACCACAGGTCTAGACACATACACACTCTTTTAATATTAACCACAGGTCTGGAGACATACACACTGTTAATATTAACCACAGGTCTGGAGACATACACACTGTTAATATTAACCACAGGTCTAGAGACATACACACTCTGTTAATATTAACCACAGGTCTGGAGACATACACACTGTTAATATTAACCACAGGTCTGGAGACATACACACTGTTAATATTAACCACAGGCCTGGAGACATACACACACTGTTAATATTAACCACAGGTCTGGAGACATACACACACTGTTAATATTAACCACAGGTCTGGAGACATACACACTGTTAATATCAACTACAGGTCTGGAGACATACACACACTGTTAATATTAACCACAGGACTAGAGACATACACACACTGTTAATATTAACCACAGGTCTGGAGACATACACACTGTTAATATTAACCACAGGTCTAGACACATACACACTCTGGTAATATTAACCACAGGTCTGGAGACATACACACTGTTAATATTAACCACAGGTCTGGAGACATACACACTGTTAATATTAACCACAGGTCTAGAGACATACACACTCTGTTAATATTAACCACAGGTCTGGAGACATACACACACTGTTAATATTAACCACAGGTCTGGAGACATACACACTCTGTTAATATTAACAACAGGTCTGGAGACATACACACTGTTAATATTAACCACAGGCCTGGAGACATACACACACTGTTAATATTAACCACAGGTCTGGAGACATACACACACTGTTAATATTAACCACAGGTCTGGAGACATACACACTGTTAATATTAACTACAGGTCTGGAGACATACACACACTGTTAATATTAACCACAGGAATAGAGACATACACACTGTTAATATTAACCACAGGACTAGAGACATACACACACTGTTAATATTAACCACAGGTCTGGAGACATACACACTGTTAATATTAACCACAGGAATAGAGACATACACACTGTTAATATTAACCACAGGACTAGAGACATACACACACTGTTAATATTAACCACAGGTCTGGAGACATACACACACTGTTAATATTAACCACAGGACTAGAGACATACACACACTGTGAATATTAACCACAGGTCTGGAGACATACACACACTGTTAATATTAACCACAGGTCTGGAGACATACACACACAGTTAATATTAACCACAGGTCTGGAGACATACACACACTGTTAATATTAACTACAGGTTTGGAGACATACACACTCTGTTAATATTAACCACAGGTCTGGAGACATACACACTGTTAATATTAACCACAGGCCTGGAGACATACACACTGTTAATATTAACCACAGGTCTGGAGACATACACACTATTAATATTAACCACAGGTCTGGAGACATACACACTGTTAATATTAACCACAGGTCTAGAGACATATACACTCTGTTAATATTAACCACAGGTCTGGAGACAAACACACACTGTTAATATTAACTACAGGTCTGGAGACATACACACTCTGTTAATATTAACCACAGGTCTGGAGACATACACACACTGTTAATATTAACCACAGGTCTGGAGACATACATACTGTTAATATTAACCACAGGCCTGGAGACATACACACTGTTAATATTAACCACAGGTCTGGAGACATACACACTGTTAATATTAACCACAGGTCTGGAGACATACACACTCTATTAATATTAACCACAGGTCTAGAGACATACACACACTGTTAATATTAACCACAGGACTAGAGACATACACACACTGTTAATATTAACCACAGGTCTGGAGACATACACATTCTGTTAATATTAACCACAGGTCTGGAGACATACACACTGTTAATATTAACCACAGGCCTGGAGACATACACACTCTGTTAATATTAACCACAGGCCTGGATACATACACACTCTGTTAATATTAACCACAGGTCTGGAGACATACACACTGTTAATATTAACCACAGGTCTGGAGACATACACACTCTGTTAATATTAACTACAGGTCTAGAGACATACACACTCTGTTAATATTAACCACAGGTCTGGAGACATACACACTGTTAATATTAACCACAGGTCTGGAGACATACACACACTGCTAATATTAACTACAGGTCTAGAGACAAAAACACTGTTAATATTAACCACAGGACTAGAGACATACACACACTGTTAATATTAACCACAGGAATAGAGACAAACACACTGTTAATATTAACCACAGGACTAGAGACATACACACACTGTTAATATTAACCACAGATCTGGAGACATACACACACTATTAATATTAACCACAGGCCTGGAGACATACACACTCTGTTAATATTAACCACAGGTCTGGAGACATACACACTGTTAATATTAACCACAGGACTAGAGACATACACACACTGTTAATATTAACCACAGGTCTGGAGACATACAGACTGTTAATATTAACCACAGGACTAGAGACATACACACACTGTGAATATTAACCACAGGTCTGGAGACATACACACACTGTTAATATTAACCACAGGTCTGGAGACATACACACACTGTTAATATTAACTACAGGTCTGTATATGTCTGTATATGTCTGTGTATATGTCTGTGTATCTGTATATGTCTGCATATCTGTATATGTCTGTGTATCTGTATGTGTCCGCGTATCTGTATATGTCTGGGTATCTGTATATGTCTGCGTATCTGTATATGTCTGCGTATCTGTATATGTCTGTGTATCTGTATATCTGTATATGTCTGTGTGCATATCTGTATATGTCTGTGTGCGTATCTGTATATGTATCTGTATATGTCTGTGTATCTGTATATGTCTGTGTGCGTATCTGTATATGTCTGTGTATCTGTATAAGTCTGTGTATATGTCTGTGTATCTGTATATGTCTGTGTATCTGTATATGTCTGCATATCTGTATATGTCTGTGTATCTGTATATGTCTGTGTGCGTATCTGTATATGTCTGTGTGCGTATCTGTATATGTCTGTGTATCTGTATATGTCTGTGTATCTGTATATGTCTGCATATCTGTATATGTCTGCGTATCTGTATATGTCTGCATATCTGTATATGTCTGTGTGCGTATCTGTATATGTCTGTGTATCTGTATATGTCTGTGTATCTGTATATGTCTGTGTATCTGTATATGTCTGTGTATCTGTATATGTCTGTGTATATGTCTGTGTATCTGCATATGTCTGTATATATGTCTGTGTATCTGTATATGTCTGTGTATATGTCTGTGTATCTGTATATGTCTGCATATCTGTATATGTCTGTGTATCTGTATATGTCTGTGTATCTGTATATGTCTGTGTATCTGTATATGTCTGTGTATATGTCTGTGTATATGTATATGTCTGCATATCTGTATAT
>CM055734.1:984765-989765 GCA_029465975.1 Dallia pectoralis
TTCTTTAACATAGGAATCTCACTCATATGTAAAGTAATGGACCTAATTCAGATGGGATGTGTGAAGGCGTCACCTCCGGTTCCATTAGTGGGGATGGATGAGGCTGTCAGGTTGTTCTGGTCCAGTTTGGGTTCTGATGAGTCTCTGGCCACCACGCGGTTTTGAGGGCTGACTAGGTCCTGCATCTCCATATGTCTGTCAGAAAAACACACACACACACACACACACACACACATGCATACACACACACACACACACACACACACACACACACACACACACACACACACACACACACACACACACACACACACACACACACATGCATACACACACACACACAATAACATACACACACATACACACACACACACACATGCATACACACACACACACAATAACATACACACACATACACACACACAGGAATACACACACACGCATACACACACACAAGAGAGAAAAAACATTTCTTCTGATTAAATATTTTCTAAAACCAATTGTAGATGTTTAACAATTGATGCTTTTATTAACAGAGATGAGTGTGTGAGTGACTACGGAGAAGAGGACATGGTTGTGGGGGTGTGGTGACATGGTTTTGGGGGTGTGGTGACATGGTTTTGGGGGTGTGGTGACATGGTTTTGGGGGTGTGGTACCTGTTGTCTTGGAGGTCTGATACATGAGCGTCACTGTGGGATGTCTTCACCTGCAAAAAGACAAGACAGAATCATATCGTACACAAACATTTCACATCATCATTTTACAACCATATTCAGTAACTGACAGCTTTAGAACCTGACAGATCCAGAAACATTCTCCATCCTTAACCACAGATCCAGAAACATTTTCCATCCTTAACCACAGATCCAGAAACAGTCTCCATCCTTAACCACAGATCCAGAAACAGTCTCCATCCTTAACCACAGATCCAGAAACAGTCTCCATCCTTAACCACAGATCCAGAAACAGTCTCCATCCTTAACCACAGATCCAGAAACAGTCTCCATCCTTAACCACAGATCCAGAAACAGTCTCCATCCTTAACCACAGATCCAGAAACATTGTCCATCCTTAACCACAGATCATTCATTTTGCACGCTTGTCACTTGTCACCTATTGAGCAGGTGACTCCACCTCTATTGAGCAGGTGACTCCACCTCTATTGAACAGGTGACTCCACCTCTATTGAACAGGTGACTCCACCTCTATTGAACAGGTGACTCCACCTCTATTGAGCAGGTGACTCCACTCTAATGACCGGATGACTCCACTATAATGACCGGATGACTCCACTCTAATGACCAGATGACTCCACTCTAATGACCGGATGACTCCACTATAATGACCAGATGACTCCACTCTAATGACCGGATGACTCCACTATAATGACCGGATGACTCCACTATAATGACCAGATGACTCCACTATAATGACCAGATGACTCCACTATAATGACCAGATGACTCCACTATAATGACCGGATGACTCCACTATAATGACCAGATGACTCCACTATAATGACCAGATGACTCCACTATAATGAACGGATGACTCCATTCTAATGACCAGATGACTCCACTCTAATGACCAGATGACTCCACTATAATGACCGGATGACTCCACTCTAATGACCGGATGACTCCACTCTAATGACCAGATGACTCCACTATAATGACCAGATGACTCCACTATAATGACCGGATGACTCCACTATAATGACCAGATGGCTCCACTCTAATGACCAGATGACTCCCTTGTCACCCCTCTGCCTCAGTTCATAACCAAACTATTTGGGTCCTTCTCCTAGGTGGCCAAGCTTCCTTCGGGGCTGTCATCTGAGATGCTGAAATAGATGACCTCTGACCTGGTTTGCCAGGCGACTGCAATGGCCCAGGGTGACTTTGAGAGTACAAGAAAGATTGATCCGCTTGATTTCAGGGGTGTCTGCAAGGGCTCCATTTGATTAGTTCTAATTAAAGTGATTCATTTATAGGTTAATCAACAAATAACACAGAGCGTAGCCTCGTTAAGACCTCACGCTAAACCGACCACGCTAAACCGACCACGCTAAACCGACCGCGCTAAATCGACTGCGCTAAACCGACCGCGCTAAAACGACCGCGCTAAACTGACCGCGCTAAACCGACCGCGCTAAAACGACCGCGCTAAACTAACCGTGCTAAACTGACCGCGCTAAACTGACCGCGCTAAACAGACCGCGCTAAACAGACCGCGCTAAACAGACCGCGCTAAACCGACTGACAAAAAGCCCCTGGAGAGACGGCAAACCCTGGACATGAAGTAAATGTGTTCATGTTTCTAGATGGAGGTTGGCTCAACTTTCTGTAGACATGGGGGTGTGGCTGACCCCTCTCACCCCGGACACTCTCTGTTTAATCCACTCCCCTCCGGCAGAAGGCTTCGTTCCATCAGGACCAAAACAGAAGACAGAAGAATACAGAAGAACACAGAAGAACACAGAAGACGTAAGACAGAAGAATACAGGGGAAGACATAAAAAGACAGAAGAAGACAGAGGAAGACAGAGAAAGACAGAGGAAGGCCGAGGAAGACAGACATACAGACAGAAAGAATAATGGCCCTGTGTGTTTCTGGTAACAACCCATCTGCATAGAGACATCTGATACACACACACACACCCACACACACCCACACACACACACACACACACACCACACACACACACACACACACACACACACACACACACACACACACACACACACACACACACACACACACACACACACACACACACACACACACACACACACACACACACACACACTTTACCCGAGGACACACACATTTTAAATAAATTCCTCCACCACAAACCTGAAAAACAGTTTTTTAACACATGGTTAGATCACTTTGAGCATAAATATAAGAAACATAAGTATTCATATTTTTAACCATAAAAATTCTTTATACGTGTGTCCAATAATAAAGTGTCTCTGCACAGTGACATCAAAACCTGATAAAGGAAAAGGAAACTGTTGATTTAATAAATAAAATAGTTTTTTATTAATACTATCCTGATGATTTAAAGCAATGTCTTAAAGCCAACAAAACACTTCAAAATAATTTTTTATTCATATAATTATTAATAACCTCTGATTCTGCTTTTGTAAATGAGGAAGTCAGTAGCAGGAAATAGTTGTATATGTTAACTATAATTTTATGTGAATAATATAAAAATATATCATCACATTCAGACACTGTACACAGTGTCAGAAAACAACCATTTATAATGATATAATAATAACACCGTTAGTTAAAATGATGACATTTATAATGATATATTAATAACACTGTTAGTTAATGACATTTATAATGATATAATAACACTGTTAGTTAATGACATTTATAATGATATAATAATAACACTGTTAGTTAATATGATGACATTTATAATGATATAATAATAACACTGTTAGTTAATATGATGACATTTATAATGATATAATAATAACACTGTTAGTTAATATGATGACATTTATAATGATATAATAATAACACTGTTAGTTAATGACATTTATAATGATATAATAATAACACTGTTAGTTAATGACATTTATAATGATATAATAATAACACTGTTAGTTAATATGATGACATTTATAATGATATATTAATAACACTGTTAGTTAATGACATTTATAATGATATATTAACACTGTTAGTTAATGACATTTATAATGATATAATAATAACACTGTTAGTTAATATGATGACATTTATAATGATATAATAATAACACTGTTAGTTAATATAATGACATTTATAATGATATAATAATAACACTGTTAGTTAATGACATTTATAATGATATAATAATAACACTGTTAGTTAATATGATGACATTTATAATGATATAACAATAACACTGTTAGTTAATATGATGAGATTTATAATGATATAATAATAACACTGTTAGTTAATATAATGAGATTTATAATGATATAATAATAACACTGTTAGTTAATATAATGACATTTATAATGATATAATAATAACACTGTTAGTTAATATGATGACATTTATAATGATATAATAATAACACTGTTAGTTAATGGCATTTATAATGATATAATAATAACACTGTTAGTTAATGGCATTTATAATGATATAATAATAACACTGTTAGTTAATATGATGAGATTTATAATGATATAATAATAACACTGTTAGTTAATATGATGACATTTATCATTTGAAAAACTACAAAATAGTAATTAGTTATAATTTGACTTTAGTTAGCATTTAATGGACTGATGTTTATACAGTATTACAAATAAAATAAAGTTGTACATGTAAATCCAGCCAGCCGTTACTGAAAATGTAACAAAATGTTTAAAAAAATCATTGGGGGTGTTTCAATGACCTGATTCTTACATCTGAGTACTGACAAGATGTAATGTTATTTATACGTTTATATTGGATTAGAAGTAAGATAAATCACTATTATACTATTAAATATCACTAAAAGTGTTAACCTCACTGAAGATAAAATAGTATGGAAACAATCACCAGAGAGATAAAAGTTTAGGTTGTGGCAACCAAAAAGTAAAAGTTCAAAAAACTGTTCCAGGTACATAACTATTCCAGGTGTATAACTGTTCCAGGTACATAACTGTTCCAGGTACATAACTGTTCCAGGTGTATAACTGTTCCAGGTACATAACTGTTCAAGGTGTATAACTGTTCCAGGTACATAACTGTTCCAGGTGTATAACTGTTCCAGGTACATAACTGTTCCAGGTGTATAACTGTTCCAAGTGTATGACTGTTCCAGGTGTATAACTGTTCCAGGTGTATAACTGTTCCAGGTGTATAACTGTTCCAGGTACATAACTGTTCCAGGTACATAACTGTTCCAGGTACATAACTGTTCCAGGTGTATAACTGTTCCAGGTGTATAACTGTTCCAGGTACATAACTGTTCCAGGTACATAACTGTTCCAGGTACATAACTGTTC
>CM055734.1:994765-997265 GCA_029465975.1 Dallia pectoralis
AAACTGATATGCGACTGAAACATAGTGTGTGGCTGATATGAGACTGAAACATATAGTGTGTGGCTGATATGAGACTGAAACATAATGTGTGGCTGATATGAGACTGAAGCATATAGTGTGTGGCTGATATGAGACTGAAACATATAGTGTGTGGCTGATATGAGACTGAAACATATAGTGTGTGGCTGATTCGTGACTGAAACATATAGTGTGTGACTGATATGCGACTGAAACATAAGCGTGTGACTGATATGAGACTGAAACATATAGTGTGTGGCTGATATGAGACTGAAACATAAGTGTGTGGCTGATATGACTGAAACATATAGTGTGTGGCTGATATGAGACTGTGTGACTGAAACATATAGTGTGTGGCTGATATGTGACTGAAACATATAGTGTGTGGCTGCTGA
Source organism: Dallia pectoralis (assembly GCA_029465975.1). NCBI lineage: Eukaryota > Metazoa > Chordata > Actinopteri > Esociformes > Umbridae > Dallia > Dallia pectoralis. Next base: position 995,179 of record CM055734.1, read on the forward strand.
TATGATATGACTGAAACATATGAGACTGAAACATATAGTGTGTGACTGATATGTGACTGTGACTGAAACATATAGTGTGTGGCTGATATGAGACTGGACTGAACTGAAACATAGTGTGTGACTGATATGAGACTGAAACATATAGCGTGTGACTGATATGAGACTGAAACATATAGTGTGTGGCTGATATGAGACTGAAACATAGTGTGTGGCTGATATGTGACTGAGTGTGTGGCTGAGACTGAAACATATAGTGTGTGGCTGATATGAGACTGAAACATAATGTGTGGCTGATATGAGACTGAAACATATGAGAGTGTGTGGACTGATATGTGACTGAAACATATAGTGTGTGGCTGATGAGACTGCTGACTGAAACATATAGTGTGTGACTGATATGTGACTGAAACATATAGTGTGTGGCTGATTTGTGACTGAAACATATAGTGTGTGACTGATATGCGACTGAAACATAGTGTGTGGCTGATATGAGACTGAAACATATAGTGTGTGGCTGATATGTGACTGAAACATATAGTGTGTGGCTGATATGTGACTGAAACATATAGTGTGTGGCTGATATGAGAATGAAACATATAGTGTGTGGCTGATATGTGACTGAAACTGAAACATATAGTGTGTGTGACTGAAACATATATGAGACTGAACTGAAACATATAGTGTGTGGCTGATATGTGACTGAAACATATAGTGGCTGTGGCTGATAGCGTGTGGCTGATATGAGACTGAAACATATAGTGTGTGGCTGATTCGTGACTGAAACATATAGCGTGTGGCTGATTTGTGACTGAAACATATAGCGTGTGGCTGATATGAGACTGAAACATATAGTGTGTGGCTGATTCGTGACTGAAACATATAGCGTGTGGCTGATATGAGACTGAAACATATAGAGTGTGGCTGATATGAGACTGAAACATATAGTGTGTGGCTGATATGAGACTGAAACATATAGTGTGTGGCTGATATGAGACTGAAACATAGTGTGTGGCTGATATGAGACTGAAGCATATAGTGTGTGGCTGATATGAGACTGAAACATATAGTGTGTGGCTGATATGAGATTGAAACATATAGCGTGTGGCTGATATGAGACTGAAACATAAAGTGTGTGGCTGATATGAGACTGAAACATAGTGTGTGGCTGATATGAGACTGAAACATAGTGTGTGGCTGATATGAGACTGAAGCATATAGTGTGTGGCTGATATGAGACTGAAACATATAGTGTGTGGCTGATATGAGACTGAAACATATAGCGTGTGGCTGATTCGTGAGTGAAATATATAGTGTGTGGCTGATATGAGACTGAAACATATAGTGTGTGGCTGATATGTGACTGAAACATATGGTGTGTGGCTGATATGAGACTGAAGCATATAGTGTGTGGCTGATATGTGACTGAAACATATAGTGTGTGGCTGATATGTGACTGAAACATATAGTGTGTGGCTGATATGTGACTGAAACATATAGTGTGTGGCTGATATGAGACTGAAACATATAGTGTGTGGCTGATATGAGACTGAAACATATAGTGTGTGGCTGATATGAGACTGAAACATATAGTGTGTGGCTGATATGTGACTGAAACATATAGTGTGTGACTGATATGAGACTGAAACATATAGTGTGTGGCTGATATGAGACTAAAACATATAGTGTGTGGCTGATATTAGACTGAAGCATATAGTGTGTGGCTGATATGTGACTGAAACATATAGTGTGTGGCTGATATGAGACTGAAACATATAGCGTGTGGCTGATATGTGACTGAAACATATAGTGTGTGGCTGATATGTGACTGAAACATATAGCGTGTGGCTGATATGTGACTGAAACATATAGTGTGTGGCTGATATGAGACTGAAACATATAGTGTGTGGCTGATATGTGACTGAAACATATAGTGTGTGACTGATATGAGACTGAAACATATAGTGTGTGGCTGATATGAGACTGAAACATATAGTGTGTGGCTGATATGAGACTGAAGCATATAGTGTGTGGCTGATATGAGACTGAAACATATAGCGTGTGGCTGATATGTGACTGAAACATATAGT
>CM055734.1:1002265-1007265 GCA_029465975.1 Dallia pectoralis
CTGACAGCATATTAAACTGACAGCATATTGACTACTGACTAAACACGACAGCATATTGACTACTGACTAAAAAGCATATTGACTACTGACTAAACGACAGCATATTGACTACTGACTAAACGACAGCATATTGACTACTGACTAAACGACAGCATATTGACTACTGACTAAACGACAGCATATTGACTACTGACTAAACGACAGCATATTGACTACTGACTAAACGACAGCATATTGACTACTGACTAAACCGACAGCATATTGACTACTGACTAAACGACAGCATATTGACTACTGACTAAACGACAGCATATTGACTACTGACTAAACCACAGCATATTGACTACTGACTAAACGACAGCATATTACTGACTGACTATTGACTACTGACTAAACCACAGCATATTGACTACTGACTAAACGACAGCATATTGACTACTGACTAAACCACAGCATATTGACTACTGACTAAACCACAGCATATTGACTACTGACTAAACGACAGCATATTGACTACTGACTAAACCACAGCATATTGACTACTGACTAAACCACAGCATATTGACTACTGACTAAACGACAGCATATTGACTACTGACTAAACCACAGCATATTGACTACTCTCTAAACTGAGTACAACCACAGTATTCACATGTGCACCAGACTTAGCACAGAACTTTAAACGTTCACATGGTTCATGGAACCATGTCTGTTGAACTAATCTCTTTCACACACACACACACACACACACACACACACACACACACACACACACACACACACACACACACACACACACACACACACACACACACACACACACACACACACACACACACACAGAACTCACCTTCTGTTGGCTGAGGTCCGGTGAGGCCTCCATGATCCTTCAGCTGTGATCCACACTTAAAGAGAGAAAAGAAGGATATGTGAGCCCTTGATTATGCATTTATTGTATCACAGACCCATTTATTGTATCACAGACCCATTTATTGTATCACAGACCCATTTATTGTATCACAGACCCATTTATTGTATCACAGACCCATTTATTGTATCACAGACCCATTTATTGTATCACAGACCCATTTATTGTATCACAGACCCATTTATTGTATCACAGACCCATTTATTGTATCACAGACCCATTTATTGTATCACAGACCCATTGGTTTGCACCTGCAGATCCTTTGGGTGGGTGTGATCCAGATCAATACATTCCCACAACATGACAAATTAGTTAAATAATCAAGTTTAGGCTTAAAGGTTTGGTTATTATTTTAAGGTTAGGTTAAGTTTAGGCATAAATGTTTGGTTATTATTTTAAGGTTAGGTTAAGTTTAGGCATAAATGTTTGGTTATTATTTTAAGGTTAGGTTAAGTCGTGGCTTAAAGGTTTGGTTATTATTTTAAGGTTAGGTTAAGTTTAGGCTTAAAGGTTGGGTTATTATTTTAAGGTTAGGTTAAGTCTTGGCATAAAGGTTTGGTTATTATTTTAAGGTTAGGTTAAGTCTTGGCATAAAGGTTTGGTTATTATTTTAAGGTTAGATTAAGTTTAGGCTTAAAGGTTGGGTTATTATATTATGGTTAAAAAAAAATTATATTTCACAGACCACCAAAGCGCTTTAGATATTGTCTCACAATTCACCCATTCACTCACACATTCATACACCGACGACGACGGCAGTCATGCAGTAATCCAGCTTGTCGGGAGCAGTGGTGAACCACTGAGCCACGGTTAGGTTATATTAAGGTTAAGTTAAGTTTAGGCTTAAAGGTTTGGTGTTGAGTCTGTCACGAGAAAATGAGAAAACCCCTTTGTGTTAACATCCTCATATGATAAGAAATGATGAGGTAACAAATATGAACAACATTTAGTTTCACTCAACCAACAACTGGCTGTGTTAGGGTTAGGGGTTTGGATGACTGGCTACACTTCTGGCCTGATTGGTTAGCTGGTATAGTTTTTATTTGCTGGCTGTTTAAATGGCTGTTCTCTTGATTGAGTGACTGGTTACTGGTCTATGCAGATTGAGTGAGTGGTTGACTATCTACACTGCTGTCTGGTTGACTGGCAGGCTGACTAACTGATTTAGCTGGCTGACTGGCAGGTGTGTGGGTGTGTGGGGTGTGTGTGTGTGTGTGTGTGTGTGTGTGTGTGTGTGTGTGTGTGTGTGTGTGTGTGTGTGTGTGTGTGTGTGTCAGGAGAGGTCTTTGTCTTTTAGACTAGCAGCCTTTTAATTTTTCATTGTGTTGAGCTCCCTTTGGCCTGAAACCCAAGACAATAATGTCTCTCAGGTCAATTGATTTGTGCCCTTCTGTTATCTGCCTCTGTTTTTCTGTCTGTCTGTCTCTCTATCTGTCAGTCTGTCTCTCTATCTGCTTCTCTAGACATTTTGTATCTTTGTCATTTATAGAGGGATATAAAGGTTATTCAAGAGACCTGCTCATTACCCTACCACCCCTACATCCGTACCCTACCACCCCTACATCCGTACCCTACCACCCCTACATCCGTACCCTACCACCCCTACATCCGTACCCTACCACCCCTACATCCGTACCCTACCACCCCTACATCCGTACCCTACCACCCCTACATCCGTACCCTACCACCCCTACATCCGTACCCTACCACCCCTACATCCGTACCCTACCACCCCTACATCCGTACCCTACCACCCCTACATCCGTACCCTACCACCCCTACATCCGTACCCTACCACCCCTACATCCGTACCCTACCACCCCTACATCCATACCCTACCACCCCTACATCCGTACCCTACCACCCCTACATCCGTACCCTACCACCCCTACATCCGTACCCTACCACCCCTACATCCGTGCCCTACCACCCCTACATCCGTACCCTACCACCCCTACATCCATACCCTACCACCCCTACATCCGTACCCTACCACCCCTACATCCGTACCCTACCACCCCTACATCCGTACCCTACCACCCCTACATCCGTACCCTACCACCCCTACATCCGTACCCTACCACCCCTACATCCATACCCTACCACCCCTACATCCGTACCCTACCACCCCTACATCCATACCCTACCACCCCTACCCTACCACCCCTACATCCGTACCCTACCACCCCTACATCCATACCCTACCACCCCTACATCCATACCCTACCACCCCTACCCTACGACCCCTACATCCATACCCTACCATCCATCTGCACAAGCCTTCCATTTCATTTAGTCCCCCATATACTTATATTTCTGGCTTGGAGCATATTTTGATGTGTGAATTGGTTCTGTTGTCCTGCCAATGCAAGAACCTTACTCCCATGCCGTCTGTACTCCCATGTCGTCTGTACTCCCCATGTCGTCTGTACTCCCATATAGTCTGTACTCCCATATCGTCTGTACTCCCATGTCGTCTGTACTCCCATGTCGTCTGTACTCCCATGTCGTCTGTACTCCCATGTCGTCTGTACTCCCATGTCGTCTGTACTCACATGTCGTCTGTACTCCCATATCGTCTGTACTCCCATGCTGTCTGTACTCCCATGTCGTCTGTACTCCCATGTCGTCTGTACTCCCATGTCGTCTGTACTCCCATGTCGTCTGTACTCCCATGTCGTCTGTACTCCCATATCGTCTGTACTCCCATATCGTCTGTACTCCCATATCGTCTGTACTCCCATGTCGTCTGTACTCCCATGTCGTCTGTATTTCCATGTCATCTGTACTCCCATGTCGTCTGTACTCCCATGTCGTCTGTATTTCCATGTCATCTGTACTCCCATGTCGTCTGTATTTCCATGTCGTCTGTATTTCCATGTCGTCTGTACTCCCATGTCGTCTGTACTCCCATGTCGTCTGTATTTCCATGTCGTCTGTACTCCCATGTCGTCTGTATTTCCATGTCATCTGTACTCCCATATCGTCTGTATTTCCATGTCATCTGTACTCCCATATCGTCTGTACTCCCATGTCATCTGTACTCCCATATCATCTGTACTCCCATGTCGTCTGTATTTCCATGTCGTCTGTACTCCCATGTCGTCTGTATTTCCATGTCATCTGTACTCCCATATCGTCTGTATTTCCATGTCATCTGTACTCCCATATCGTCTGTATTTCCATATCATCTGTACTCCCATATCGTCTGTACTCCCATGTCATCTGTACTCCCATATCATCTGTACTCCCATATCGTCTGTACTCCCATGTCATCTGTACTCCCATATCGTCTGTACTCCCATGTCATCTGTACTCCCATATCATCTGTACTCCCATATCGTCTGTATTTCCATGTCGTCTGTACTCCCATGTCGTCTGTATTTCCATGTCATCTGTACTCCCATGTCGTCTGTATTTCCATGTCGTCTGTATTTCCATGTCGTCTGTACTCCCATGTCGTCTGTACTCCCATGTCGTCTGTATTTCCATGTCGTCTGTACTCCCATGTCGTCTGTATTTCCATGTCATCTGTACTCCCATATCGTCTGTATTTCCATGTCATCTGTACTCCCATATCGTCTGTACTCCCATGTCATCTGTACTCCCATATCATCTGTACTCCCATGTCGTCTGTATTTCCATGTCGTCTGTATTTCCATGTCATCTGTACTCCCATGTCGTCTGTATTTCCATGTCATCTGTACTCCCATATCGTCTGTATTTCCATGTCATCTGTACTCCCATATCGTCTGTATTTCCATATCATCTGTACTCCCATATCGTCTGTACTCCCATGTCATCTGTACTCCCATGTCGTCTGTACTCCCATATCGTCTGTACTCCCATGTCGTCTGTACTCCCATGTCGTCTGTACTCCCATGTCGTCTGTACTCCCATGTCGTCTGTATTTCCATGTCATCTGTACTCCCATGTCGTCTGTATTTCCATGTCGTCTGTACTCCCATGTCGTCTGTATTTCCATGTCATCTGTACTCCCATGTCGTCTGTATTTCCATGTCATCTGTACTCCCATATCGTCTGTATTTCCATGTCATCTGTACTCCCATAT
>CM055734.1:1012265-1077265 GCA_029465975.1 Dallia pectoralis
ATTGTATGGAGAATTTATAAAGCAGGATCAGACTTTCTGCCGGCATTTTATGCTGAACCTCTACATCTCTGTATGAACAATTACATAATGCAACATGGATTTCCAGTAAGTCTCTCCTTGTGTATTTCCAACAGAATTGTGCTTTACCATTTGCTGAACTTTAGCTCCACATGACTTTATGAAACACGTAAAAACCTGACTAATGTATGTCATGCAGAACACACCCAGTTAAACTGACTAATCTAATGTCATGCAGAACACACCCACAGTTAAACTGACTAATCTAATGTCATGCAGAACACACCCAGTTAAACTGACTAATCTAATGTCATGCAGAACACACCCAGTTAAACTGACTAATCTAATGTCATGCAGAACACACCCAGTTAAACTGACTAATCTAATGTCATGCAGAACACACCCAGTTAAACTGACTAATCTAATGTCATGCAGAACACACCCAGTTAAACTGACTAATCTAATGTCATGCAGAACACACCCAGCTAAACTGACTAATCTAATGTCATGCAGAACACACCCAGTTAAACTGACTAATCTAATGTCATGCAGAACACACCCAGTTAAACTGACTAATCTAATGTCATGCAGAACACACCCAGTTAAACTGACTAATCTAATGTCATGCAGAACACACACAGTTAAACTGACTAATCTAATTTCATGCAGAACACACCCACAGTTAAACTGACTAATCTAATGTCATGCAGAACACACCCACAGTTAAACTGACTAATCTAATGTCATGCAGAACACACCCACAGTTAAACTGACTAATCTAATGTCATGTAGAACACACCCACAGTTAAACTGACTAATCTAATGTCATGCAGAACACACCCAGTTAAACTGACTAATCTAATGTCATGCAGAACACACCCAGCTAAACTGACTAATCTAATGTCATGCAGAACACACCCAGCTAAACTGACTAATCTAATGTCATGCAGAACACACCCAGTTAAACTGACTAATCTAATGTCATGCAGAACACACCCAGCTAAACTGACTAATCTAATGTCATGCAGAACACACCCAGTTAAACTGACTAATCTGATGTCATGCAGAACACACCCAGTTAAACTGACTAATCTAATGTCATGCAGAACACACCCAGTTAAACTGACTAATCTAATGTCATGCAGAACACACCCACAGTTAAACTGACTAATCTAATGTCATGCAGAACACACCCAGTTAAACCTAATCAGTTAAACTGACTAATCTAATGTCATGCAGTTAAAACTAACATGTCCCACCCAGTTAAACTGACTAATCTAATGTCATGCAGAACACACCCAGTTAAACTGACTAATCTAATGTCATGCAGAACACACCCAGTTAAACTGACTAATCTAATGTCATGCAGAACACACCCAGTTAAACTGACTAATCTAATGTACACCCAGTTAAACTGACTAATCTAATGTCATGCAGAACACACCCAGTTAAACTGACTAATCTAATGTCATGCAGAACACACCCAGTTAAACTGACTAATCTAATGTCATGCAGAACACACCCACAGTTAAACTGACTAATCTAATGTCATGCAGAACACACCCAGTTAAACTGACTAATCTAATGTCATGCAGAACACACCCAGTTAAACTGACTAAAACTGACTAATCTAATGTCATGCAGAACACACCCACAGTTAAACTGACTAATCTAATGTCATGCAGAACACACTAATCTAATGTCCAGAACACACCCAGTTAAACTGACTAATCTAATGTCATGCAGTTAAACTGACACCCAGTTAAACTGACTAATCTAATGTCATGCAGAACACACCCAGTTAAACTGACTAATCTAATGTCATGCAGAACACACCCAGTTAAACTGACTAATCTAATGTCATGACTAATCTAATGTCATGCAGAACACACCCAGAACACACCCAGTTAAACTGACTAATCTAATGTCATGCAGAACACACCCAGTTAAACTGACTAATCTAATCTAATGTCATGCAGAACACACCCAGTTAAACTGACTAATCTAATGTCTAAGTTAAACTGACTAATCTAATGTCATGCAGAACACACCCAGTTAAACTGACTAACTGACTAATCTAATGTCATGCAGAACACATCTAATGTCCAGAACACACCCAGTTAAACTGACTAATCTAATGTCATGCAGAACACACCCAGTTAAACTGACTAATCTAATGTCATGCAGAACACACCCACAGTTAAACTGACTAATCTAATGTCATGCAGAACACACCCACAGTTAAACTGACTAATCTAATGTCATGCAGAACACACCCAGTTAAACTGACTAATCTAATGTCATGCAGAACACACACAGTTAAACTGTCATGCAGAACACACCCACAGTTAAACTGACTAATCTAATGTCATGCAGAACACACTAATCAGTTAAACTGACTAATCTAATGTCATGCAGAACACACCCAGTTAAACTGACTAATCTAATGTCATGCAGAACACACCCACAGTTAAACTGACTAATCTAATGTCATGCAGCAGTTAAACTGACTAATCTAATGTCATGCAGAACACACCCAGTTAAACTGACTAATCTAATGTCATGCAGAACACACCCAGTTAAACTGACTAATCTAATGTCATGCAGAACACACCCAGTTAAACTGACTAATCTAATGTCATGCAGCAGTTAAACTGAACACACCCAGTTAAACTGACTAATCTAATGTCATGCAGAACACACCCAGTTAAACTGACTAATCTAATGTCATGCAGAACACACCCAGTTAAACTGACTAATCTAATGTCATGCAGCAGAACTAATGTCACAGAACCACAGTTAAACTGACTAATCTAATGTCATGCAGAACACACCCAGTTAAACTGACTAATCTAATGTCAGTTAAACTGACTAATCTAATGTCATGCAGAACACACCCAGTTAAACTGACTAATCTAATGTCATGCAGAACACACCCAGTTAAACTGACTAATCTAATGTCATCTAAACTGACTAATCTAATGTCATGCAGAACACACCCAGTTAAACTGACTAATCTAAATCAGTTAAACTGTCATGTCAGAACACAGTTAAACTGACTAATCTAATGTCATGCAGAACACACCCAGTTAAACTGACTAATCTAATGTCATGCAGAACACACCCACAGTTAAACTGACTAATCTAATGTCATGCAGAACACACCCAGTTAAACTGACTAATCTAATGTCATACAGAACACACCCAGTTAAACTGACTAATCTAATGTCATGCAGAACACACCCAGTTAAACTGACTAATCTAATGTCATGTAGAACACACCCAGTTAAACTGACTAATCTAATGTCATGCAGAACACACCCAGTTAAACCGACTAATCTAATGTCATGCAGAACACACCCAGTTAAACTGACTAATCTGATGTCATGCAGAACACACCCAGTTAAACTGACTAATCTAATGTCACGCAGAACACACCCAGTTAAACTGACTAATCTAATGTCATGCAGAACACACCCAGTTAAACTGACTAATCTAATGTCATGCATTAAATGCATTAAACCCAGTTAAACTGACTAATCTAATGTCATGCAGAACACACCCACAGTTAAACTGACTAATCTAATGTCATGCAGAACACACCCACAGTTAAACTGACTAATCTAATGTCATGCAGAACACACCCAGTTAAACTGACTAATCTAATGTCATGCAGAACACACCCAGTTAAACTGACTAATCTAATGTCATGTAGAACACACCCAGTTAAACTGACTAATCTAATGTCATGCAGAACACACCCAGTTAAACCGACTAATCTAATGTCATGCAGAACACACCCAGTTAAACTGACTAATCTGATGTCATGCAGAACACACCCAGTTAAACTGACTAATCTAATGTCATGCAGAACACACCCAGTTAAACTGACTAATCTAATGTCATGCAGAACACACCCAGTTAAACTGACTAATCTAATGTCATGCAGAACACACCCAGTTAAACTGACTAATCTAATGTCCTGCAGAACACACCCACAGTTAAACTGACTAATCTAATGTCATGCAGAACACACCCAGTTAAACTGACTAATCTAATGTCATGCAGAACACACCCAGTTAAACTGACTAATCTAATGTCATGCAGAACACACCCAGTTAAACTGACTAATCTAATGTCATGCAGAACACACCCAGTTAAACTGACTAATCTAATGTCATGCAGAACACACCCAGTTAAACTGACTAATCTGATGTCATGCAGAACACACCCAGTTAAACTGACTAATCTAATGTCATGCAGAACACACCCAGTTAAACTGACTAATCTAATGTCATGCAGAACACACCCAGTTAAACTGACTAATCTAATGTCATGCAGAACACACCCAGTTAAACTGACTAATCTAATGTCATGCAGAACACACCCACAGTTAAACTGACTAATCTAATGTCATGCAGAACACACCCAGTTAAACTGACTAATCTAATGTCATGCAGAACACACCCAGCTAAACTGACTAATCTAATGTCATGCAGAACACACCCAGTTAAACTGACTAATCTAATGTCATGCAGAACACACCCAGTTAAACTGACTAATCTAATGTCATGCGAACACACCCAGTTAAACTGACTAATCTGATGTCATGCAGAACACACCCAGTTAAACTGACTAATCTAATGTCATGCAGAACACACCCACAGTTAAACTGACTAATCTAATGTCATGCAGAACACACCCAGTTAAACTGACTAAACTAATGTCATGCAGAACACACCCAGTTAAACTGACTAATCTAATGTCATGCAGAACACACCCAGTTAAACTGACTAATCTAATGTCATGCAGAACACACCCAGTTAAACTGACTAATCTAATGTCATGCAGAACACACCCACAGTAAAACTGACTAATCTAATGTCATGCAGAACACACCCAGTTAAACTGACTAATCTAATGTCATGCAGAACACACCCAGTTAAACTGACTAATCTAATGTCATGCAGAACACACCCAGTTAAACTGACTAATCTAATGTCATGTAGAACACACCCAGTTAAACTGACTAATCTAATGTCATGCAGAACACACCCAGTTAAACTGACTAATCTAATGTCATGCAGAACACACCCAGTTAAACTGACTAATCTAATGTCATGCAGAACACACCCAGTTAAACTGACTAATCTAATGTCATGCAGAACACACCCAGTTAAACTGACTAATCTAATGTCATGTAGAACATACCCAGTTAAACTGACTAATCTAATGTCATGCATTAAATGCATTAAACCCAGTTAAACTGACTAATCTGATGTCATGCAGAACACACCCAGTTAAACTGACTAATCTAATGTCATGCAGAACACACCCAGTTAAACTGACTAATCTAATGTCATGCAGAACACACCCAGTTAAAGTGACTAATCTAATGTCATGCAGAACACACCCACAGTTAAACTGACTAATCTAATGTCATGCAGAACACACCCACAGTTAAACTGACTAATCTAATGTCATGCAGAACACACCCAGTTAAACTGACTAATCTAATGTCATGCAGAACACACCCAGTTAAACTGACTAATCTAATGTCATGCAGAACACACCCAGTTAAACTGACTAATCTAATGTCATGCAGAACACACCCACAGTTAATCTGACTAATCTAATGTCATGCAGAACACACCCAGCTAAACTGACTAATCTAATGTCATGCAGAACACACCCAGTTAAACTGACTAATCTGATGTCATGCAGAACACACCCAGTTAAACTGACTAATCTAATGTCATGCAGAACACACCCAGTTAAACTGACTAATCTAATGTCATGCAGAACACACCCAGTTAAACTGACTAATCTAATGTCATGCAGAACACACCCACAGTTAAACTGACTACTCTAATGTCATGCAGAACACACCCAGTTAAACTGACTAATCTGATGTCATGCAGAACACACCCAGTTAAACTGACTAATCTAATGTCATGCAGAACACACCCAGCTAAACTGACTAATCTAATGTCATGCAGAACACACCCACAGTTAAACTGACTAATCTAATGTCATGCAGAACACACCCAGTTAAACTGACTAATCTAATGTCATGCAGAACACACCCAGTTAAACTGACTAATCTAATGTCATGCAGAACACACCCAGTTAAACTGACTAATCTAATGTCATGCAGAACACACCCAGTTAAACTGACTAATCTAATGTCATGCAGAACACACCCAGTTAAACTGACTAATCTAATGTCATGCAGAACACACCCACAGTTAAACTGACTACTCTAATGTCATGCAGAACACACCCAGTTAAACTGACTAATCTGATGTCATGCAGAACACACCCAGTTAAACTGACTAATCTAATGTCATGCAGAACACACCCAGCTAAACTGACTAATCTAATGTCATGCAGAACACACCCAGTTAAACTGACTAATCTAATGTCATGCAGAACACACCCAGTTAAACTGACTAATCTAATGTCATGCAGAACACACCCACAGTTAAACTGACTAATCTAATGTCATGCAGAACACACCCAGTTAAACTGACTAATCTAATGTCATGCAGAACACACCCAGTTAAACTGACTAATCTAATGTCATGCAGAACACACACAGTTAAACTGACTAATCTAATGTCATGCAGAACACACCCAGTTAAACTGACTAATCTAATGTCATGCAGAACACACCCAGTTAAACTGACTAATCTGATGTCATGCAGAACACACCCAGTTAAACTGACTAATCTAATGTCATGCAGAACACACCCAGTTAAACTGACTAATCTAATGTCATGCAGAACACACCCAGTTAAACTGACTAATCTAATGTCATGCAGAACACACCCAGTTAAACTGACTAATCTAATGTCATGCAGAACACACCCAGTTAAACTGACTAATTTTCCATTTGCAGAATGCATATAGTTTGTACCCTCCTTTCTCTCCCCATCTCCTCCCTCTCTTCCGGCTTTTTGATTTTCTTGGTATGTTATCACAGCAAAATGTGTTCTATAAGTTCTACAAAGTATACTAGAAATAATATTAATATACAGTATATAATTGTCGGTAATGTTTTGGGATTTTTTCCTACCTGATTTCTAATTGAATATATTCTCATGATAGTTTAGATAGCACTTTGAAACAATGTGGTCTCAACACTAACACAAAAAATGTCTCAGTTTTCCTCACAGTTCGATTTAAGACAATGATTCCCATCATTCCCAATCTAGACTGTAGCAGTTCTTAGTCCTGGGATTTCCTAGTAGTTCCCTTCACCGGTCAAACAACATACATTCCCGCCAGGTGTGGCTACAGCCAGCTAAAATGTGACTAAACTCACCTGAAATAAAGTGCTTTCCAGGTGTATTGGACCTGTTGTTAAATGGTGGGAAAAAAAGCGAGAAAATGTCATTGTTGTTTATCAGCTTGAGCTGACACTAAAGACACGAGGGAAATTGAACTTGTTGAGGTAAACTAGTTCAAAGAAAAAAAATGATTGCAGGCGGACCAGCTGCTGCTACCTGACAGTATAAGTTATAGTATAAGGACCCCCTGGTTGTGTTACAGGCTGAGCAGCTGATGCTACCTGACAGTTTATATATATATATATATATATATATATATATAGTATAAGGACCCCCTGGTTGTGTTACAGGCTGAGCAGCTGATGCTACCTGACAGTTTATATATATATATATATATAGTATAAGGACCCCCTGGTTGTGTTACAGGCTGAGCAGCTGATGCTACCAGACAGTTTTATATATATATATATATATATATATATATATATATATAGTATAAGGACCCCCTGGTTGTGTTACAGTCTGAGCAGCTGATGCTGCCTGACAGTTTATATATATATATATAGTATAAGGGCCCCCTGGTTGTGTTGCAGGCTGAGCAGCTGATGTTACCTGATAGTTTATATATACATATATATATATAGTATAAGGGCCCCCTGGTTGTGTTGCAGGCTGACCAGCTGATGTTACCTGACAGTTTATATATATATATATATATATAATATAAGGGCCCCCTGGTTGTGTTGCAGGCTGACCAGCTGATGCTACCTGACAGTTTATATATATATATATAGTATAAGGGCCCCCTGGTTGTGTTGCAGGCTGAGCAGCTGATGCTACCTGACAGTTTATATATATATATATATATATATATATATATATATATATAGTATAAGGACCCCCTGGTTGTGTTACAGGCTGAGCAGCTGATGCTACCTGACAGTTTATATATATATATATATATAGTATAAGGACCCCCTGGTTGTGTTACAGGCTGAGCAGCTGATGCTACCAGACAGTTTATATATATATATATATATATATATATATATATATAGTATAAGGACCCCCTGGTTGTGTTACAGGCTGAGCAGCTGATGCTACCTGACAGTTTATATATATATATATATATAGTATAAGGACCCCCTGGTTGTGTTACAGGCTGAGCAGCTGATGCTAACAGACAGTTTATATATATATATATATATATAGTATAAGGACCCCCTGGTTGTGTTACAGTCTGAGCAGCTGATGCTGCCTGACAGTTTATATATATATATAGTATAAGGGCCCCCTGGTTGTGTTGCAGGCTGAGCAGCTGATGTTACCTGATAGTTTATATATACATATATATATATAGTATAAGGGCCCCCTGGTTGTGTTGCAGGCTGACCAGCTGATGTTACCTGACAGTTTATATATATATATATATATAATATAAGGGCCCCCTGGTTGTGTTGCAGGCTGACCAGCTGATGCTACCTGACAGTTTATATATATATATATAGTATAAGGGCCCCCTGGTTGTGTTGCAGGCTGAGCAGCTGATGCTACCTGACAGTTTATATATATATATATAGTATAAGGACCCCCTGGTTGTGTTGCAGGCGGACCAGCTGATGCTATCTGACAGTTCCTGCTTCCAATCTGCCAAACCCTCAACCCTCCCAGTTGTCTATTTATGACTATATTTGACTTTAAAAAATACATTAATAATTATTAAACTAAACTACTTTCACCCAGCACAGCCAAAAGAGGACTGGCCACCCCTCAGAGCCTGGTTTCTCTCTAGGTTTCTTCCTAAATCCGACCCATCAGGGAGTTTTCCTAGTCGCTGTGTTTCAACTTGTATCAACTTGTTTATGTGTGCTCTGTCGGGTTCAGGCTTGGTGATTGTAAAAGCACTTTGTGACAACTTTGTTGTAAAAAGTGCTTTATAAAACAAATTTGATTGATTGCTTATGCAAACATTTGCAATACTTGAAAGAATACGAACAGCGTGTCCCATCGCAGTTAAAAAAGTAGTTCTACTTAACTGGTATTTTCTGGGCTTTTTACTTGTTAAGTTGGAATCGGTAATAGAGAAACTGCCAAAAACAGCGTAATTCAAAACCAACCATTTAGGTTTCTAAGATTATTCCAGCAATTGATATGCTGTTTTGGATTTTTATCAGAAACTAATCTGAAATACCAAAATGTTTTCAACTTCCGCTGTCTCTGAAACAAACAAAGAAAGTTCATCAAAGAACCAACAATTGCAGATAATATTCTGCACCTTTATTGAAAAAACAATTGCTTCGTGGTACCCGTTATTTCATCAACAACGATAAAACATTGGGAGGAACTCTGGGTCCGTAACCCCACATGTGGATTTCTGCTTTAAGCCTTTAATAAAGCCTTTACATTGAATTGGTGGTTGTTGGACGACAGTGGCAGGTGGATCTATTTCCTTTAGCCAGCTGTTACTGTTGCGGAGAGCGAGAGAGGAATACGGGGAGGCAGAAAGTGAGGGGGGAGGGAGAGACGGAGGAAGAGCGATGGGGGTGTATTTTTAGATATGTGAGGAGCTTCTGCTAGGGAGGGGTGGTCATTTGGGAGGGGTGGGAGACACCAAGCTGGGGGTGGGGAGAACAGTCTGGGGGGTGGGGAGAACAGTCTGGGGGGTGGAGGAGAACAGTCTGGGGGTGGAGGAGAACAGTCTGGGGGGGGTGGAGGAGAACAGTCTGGGGGGTGGAGGAGAACAGTCTGGGGGTGGAGGAGAACAGTCTGGGGGGTGGAGGAGAACAGTCTGGGGGGTGGAGGAGAACAGTCTGGGGGGTGGAGGAGAACAGTCTGGGGGTGGAGGGGAACAGTCTGGGGGGTGGAGGAGAACAGTCTGGGGGTGGAGGAGAACAGTCTGGGGGTGGAGGAGAACAGTCTGGGGGGTGGTGGAGAACAGTCTGGGGGTGGAGGAGAACAGTCTGGGGGAGAACAGTCTGGGGGTGGAGGAGAACAGTCTGGGGGGTGGAGGAGAACAGTCTGGGGGTGGAGGAGAACAGTCTGGGGGTGGGGGAGAACAGTCTGGGGGGTGGAGGAGAACAGTCTGGGGGGTGGAGGAGAACAGTCTGGGGGGGTGGAGGAGAACAGTCTGGGGGGTGTCATTAGGGAGGGGGAGTAGGGCTGGGGTGTGTCATTAAGGAGGGGGAGTAGGGCTGGGGGTGTGTCATTAGGGAGGGGGTGTCATTAGGGAGGGGGAGGGTAGGGCTGGGGTGTGTCATTAGGGAGGGGGTGTCATTAGGGAGGGGGGGGGGTAGGGCTGGCGGTGTGTCATTAGGGAGGGGGGAGTAGGGCTGGGGGTGTGTCATTAGGGAGGGGGTGTTGCTGACGACGTAAAATGACTCTTTCAGAATAATGTTGCAGTGACACGTGGGTAAAAATACCCTCTAAAGGATGGGCTTGGTTAGTGGCTCACTGGACATGTGACACTGCTGCATTTCTCAGGTGATTTATGGTTATTACTACAGCTAACCCCTCCCTCTTGCTCTCCGTCCCGTTCTTCATCTCTCTCTCCTCCTGCCCCCTCCTATCCCCATCCTAAATTAGTTTTCTAAATGATTATGGTGGCAGGGTTTATTTCGGTGCCCTGTTGCACAGCAACATTTTACCTGCTGGCAAGATGCCACTCCAGAAATTATATTATAGTGGCTGTGATGTAACACCTACAATAACTATAATATTACAGATAACTATTAATATATGATGTACAGGGTTAACAGCAATAGGATTAATATATGATGTACAGGGTTAACAGCAATAGGATTAATATATGATGTACGGGGTTAACAGCAATAGGATTAATATATGATGTACAGGGTTAACAGCAATAGGATTAATATATGATGTACGGGGTTAACAGCAATAGGATTAATATATGATGTACAGGGTTAACAGCAATAGGATTAATATATGATGTACAGGGTTAACAGCAATATGATTAATATATGATGTACAGGGTTAACAGCAATATGATTAATATATGATGTACAGGGTTAACAGCAATAGGATTAATATATGACGTACGGGGTTAACAGCAATAGGATTAATATATGATGTACAGGGTTAACAGCAATAGGATTAATATATGATGTACAGGGTTAACAGCAATATGATTAATATATGATGTACAGGGTTAACAGCAATAGGATTAATATATGATGTACAGGGTTAACAGCAATAGGATTAATATATGATGTACAGGGTTAACAGCAATAGGATTAATATATGATGTACAGGGTTAACAGCAATAGGATTAATATATGATGTACAGGGTTAACAGCAATAGGATTAATATATGATGTACAGGGTTAACAGCAATAGGATTAATATATGACGTACGGGGTTAACAGCAATAGGATTAATATATGATGTTACAGGGTTAACAGCAATAGGATTAATATATGATGTACAGGGTTAACAGCAATAGGATTAATATATGATGTACAGGATTAACAGCAATAGGATTAATATATGATGTACAGGGTTAACAGCAATAGGATTAATATATGATGTACAGGGTTAACAGCAATAGGATTAATATATGATGTACGGGGTTAACAGCAATAGGATTAATATATGATGTACGGGTTAACAGCATATATGGATTAATATTATATATGATATACAGGGTTAACAGCAATAGGATTAATATATGATGTACAGGGTATGATACAGGGTTAACAGCAATAGGATTAATATATGATGTACAGGGTTAACAGCAATAGGATTAATATGACAGCAATAGGATTAATATATGATAGGATTAATATATGATGTACGGGGTTAACAGCAATAGGATTAATATATGATGTACGCAGGGTTAACAGCAATAGGATTAATATATGATGTACGGGGTTAACAGCAATAGGATTAATATATGATGTACAGGGTTAACAGCAATAGGATTAATATATGATGTACAGGGTTAACAGCAATAGGATTAATATATGATGTACAGGGTTAACAGCAATAGGATTAATATATGATGATTAATATATGATGTACAGGGTTAACAGCAATAGGATTAATATATGATGTACAGGGTTAACAGCAATAGGATTAATATATGATGTACAGGGTTAACAGCAATAGGATTAATATATGATGTACGGGGTTAACAGCAATAGGATTAATATATGATGTACAGGGTTAACAGCAATAGGATTAATATATGATGTACAGGGTTACATTTAATATATGATGACAGGGTTAACAGCAATAGGATTATATATGATGGGTTAACAGCAATAGGATTAATATATGATGTACAGGGTTAACAGCAATAGGATTAATATATGATGTACAATAGATTAATATATGATGTACAGGGTTAACAGCAATAGGATTAATATATGATGTACAGGGGTTAACAGCAATAGGATTAATATATGATGTACAGGGTTAACAGCAATAGGATTAATATATGATGTACAGGGTTAACAGCAATAGGATTAATATATGATGTACAGGGTTAACAGCAATAGGATTAATATATGATGTACAGGGTTAACAGCAATAGGATTAATATATGATGTACGGGTTAACAGCAATAGGATTAATATATGATGTACAATAGGATTAATATATGAGGGTTAACAGCAATAGGATTAATATATGATGTACAGGGTTAACAGCAATAGGATTAATATATGATGTACAGGGTTAACAGCAATAGGATTAATATATGATGTACAGGGTTAACAGCAATAGGATTAATATATGATGTACAGGGTTAACAGCAATAGGATTAATATATGATGTACAGGGTTAACAGCAATAGGATTAATATATGATGTACAGGGTTAACAGCACGGGGTTAACAGATTAATATATGATGTACAGGGTTAACAGCAATAGGATTAATATATGATGTACAGGGTTAACAGCAATAGGATTAATATATGATGTACAGGGTTAACAGCAATAGGATTAATATATGATGTACAGGGTTAACAGCAATAGGATTAATATATGATGTACAGGGTTAACAGCAATAGGATTAATATATGATGTACAGGGTTAACAGCAATAGGATTAATATATGATGTACGGGGTTAACAGCAATAGGATTAATATATGATGTACAGGGTTAACAGCAATAGGATTAATATATGATGTACAGGGTTAACAGCAATAGGATTAATATATGATGTACAGGGTTAACAGCAATAGGATTAATATATGATGTACAGGGTTAACAGCAATAGGATTAATATATGATGTACAGGGTTAACAGCAATAGGATTAATATATGATGTACAGGGTTAACAGCAATAGGATTAATATATGATGTAACAGCAGGGTTAACAGCAATAGGATTAATATATGATGTACAGGGTTAACAGCAATAGGATTAATATATGATGTACAGGGTTAACAGCAATAGGATTAATATATGATGTACGGGGTTAACAGCAATAGGATTAATATATGATGTACAGGGTTAACAGCAATAGGATTAATATATGATGTACAGGGTTAACAGCAATAGGATTAATATATGATGTACAGGGTTAACAGCAATAGGATTAATATATGATGTACGGGGTTAACAGCAGGGTTAACAGCAATAGGATTAATATATGATGTACAGGGTTAACAGCAATAGGATTAATATATGATGTACAGGGTTAACAGCAATAGGATTAATATATGATGTACAGGGTTAACAGCAATAGGATTAATATATGATGTACAGGGTTAACAGCAATAGGATTAATATATGATGTACAGGGTTAACAGCAATAGGATTAATATATGATGTACAGGGTTAACAGCAATAGGATTAATATATGATGTACAGGGTTAACAGCAATAGGATTAATATATGATGTACAGGGTTAACAGCAATAGGATTAATATATGATGTACGGGGTTAACAGCAATAGGATTAATATATGATGTACAGGGTTAACAGCAATAGGATTAATATATGATGTACAGGGTTAACAGCAATAGGATTAATATATGATGTACAGGGTTAACAGCAATAGGATTAATATGTACGGGGTTATGATAATATATGACAGGGTTAACAGCAATAGGATTAATATATGATGTACAGGGTTAACAGCAATAGGATTAATATATGATGTACAGGGTTAACAGCAATAGGATTAATATATGATGTACAGGGTTAACAGCATATATGATGGGGTTTAATATATGATGTACAGGGTTAACAGCAATAGGATTAATATATGATGTACAGGGTTAACAGCAATAGGATTAATATATGATGTACAGGGTTAACAGCAATAGGATTAATATATGATGTACAGGGTTAACAGCAATAGGATTAATATATGATGTACAGGGTTAACAGCAATAGGATTAATATATGATGATGTAGCGGGGTTAACAGGATTAATATATGATGTACAGGGTTAACAGCAATAGGATTAATATATGATGTACAGGGTTAACAGCAATAGGATTAATATATGATGTACAGGGTTAACAGCAATAGGATTAATATATGATGTACAGGGTTAACAGCAATAGGATTAATATATGATGTACAGGGTTAACAGCAATAGGATTAATATATGATGTTAACAGGGATTAATATATGAACAGCAATAGGATTAATATATGATGTACGGGGTTAACAGCAATAGGATTAATATATGATGTACAGGGTTAACAGCAATAGGATTAATATATGATGTACGGGGTTAACAGCAATAGGATTAATATATGATGTACAGGGTTAACAGCAATAGGATTAATATATGATGTACAGGGTTAACAGCAATAGGATTAATATATGATGTACAGGGTTAACAGCAATAGGATTATGATATATGATGTACAGGGTTAACAGCAATAGGATTAATATATGATGTACAGGGTTAACAGCAATAGGATTAATATATGATGTAGCAATAGGGTTAATATATGATGTACAGGGTTAACAGCAATAGGATTAATATATGATGTACAGGGTTAACAGCAATAGGATTAATATATGATGTACAGGGTTAACAGCAATAGGATTAATATATGATGTACAGGGTTAACAGCAATAGGATTAATATATGATGTACAGGGTTAACAGCAATAGGATTAATATATGATGTACAGGGTTAACAGCAATAGGATTAATATATGATGTACAGGGTTAACAGCAATAGGATTAATATATGATGTACAGGGTTAACAGCAATAGGATTAATATATGATGTACAGGGTTAACAGCAATAGGATTAATATATGATGTACGGGGTTAACAGCAATAGGATTAATATATGATGTACAGGGTTAACAGCAATAGGATTAATATATGATGTACAGGGTTAACAGCAATAGGATTAATATATGATGTACAGGGTTAACAGCAATAGGATTAATATATGATGTACAGGGTTAACAGCAATAGGATTAATATATGATGTACAGGGTTAACAGCAATAGGATTAATATATGATATGCAATAGGATTAATATATGATGTACAGGGTTAACAGCAATAGGATTAATATATGATGTACAGGGTTAACAGCAATAGGATTAATATATGATGTACAGGGTTAACAGCAATAGGATTAATATATGATGTACAGGGTTAACAGCAATAGGATTAATATATGATGTACAGGGTTAACAGCAATAGGATTAATATATGATGTACGGGGTTAACAGCAATAGGATTAATATATGATGTACGGGGTTAACAGCAATAGGATTAATATATGATGTACGGGGTTAACAGCAATAGGATTAATATATGATGTACAGGGTTAACAGCAATAGGATTAATATATGATGTACGGGGTTAACAGCAATAGGATTAATATATGATGTACGGGGTTAACAGCAATAGGATTAATATATGATGTACGGGGTTAACAGCAATAGGATTAATATATGATGATGTAACAGCAATAGGATTAATATATGAACAATAGGATTAATATATGATGTACAGGGTTAACAGCAATAGGATTAATATATGATGTAGCAGGGTTAACAGCAATAGGATTAATATATGATGTACAGGGTTAACAGCAATAGGATTAATATATGATGTACAGGGGTTAACAGCAATAGGATTAATATATATGTACGGGGTTAACAGCAATAGGATTAATATATGATGTACGGGTTAACAGGGTTAACAGCAATAGGATTAATATATGATGTACAGGGTTAACAGCAATAGGATTAATATATGATGTACAGGGTTAACAGCAATAGGATTAATATATGATGTACGGGTTAACAGCAATAGGATTATATGATACGGGTTAACAGCAATAGGATTAATATATGATGTACAGGGTTAACAGCAATAGGATTAATATATGATGTACAGGGTTAACAGCAATAGGATTAATATATGATGTACGGGGTTAACAGCAATAGGATTAATATATGATGTACGGGTTAACAGCAATAGGATTAATATATGATGTACAGGGTTAACAGCAATAGGATTAATATATGATGTACAGGGTTAACAGCAATAGGATTAATATATGATGTACAGGGTTAACAGCAATAGGATTAATATATGATGTACGGGGTTAACAGCAATAGGATTAATATATGATGTACAATAGGATTAATATATGATACAGGGTTAACAGCAATAGGATTAATATATGATGTACAGGGTTAACAGCAATAGGATTAATATATGATGTACAGGGTTAACAGCAATAGGATTACAGCAATAGGATTAATATATGATGTACAGGGTTAACAGCAATAGGATTAATATATGATGTACAGGGTTAACAGCAATAGGATTAATATATGATGTTAACACAGCAATAGGATTAATATATGATAACAGCAATAGGATTAATATATGATGTACAGGGTTAACAGCAATAGGATTAATATATGATGTACGGGGTTAACAGCAATAGGATTAATATATGATGTACAGGGTTAACAGCAATAGGATTAATATATGATGTACGGGTTAACAGCAATAGGATTAATATATGATGTACGGGGTTAACAGCAATAGGATTAATATATGATGTACAGGGTTAACAGCAATAGGGCAATAGGATTAATATATGATGTACAGGGTTAACAGCAATAGGATTAATATATGATGTACAGGGTTACAGGGTTAACAGCAATAGGATTAATATATGATGTACGGGGTTAACAGCAATAGGATTAATATATGATGTACAGCAATAGGATTAATATATGATGGGTTAACAGCAATAGGATTAATATATGATGTACGGGGTTAACAGCAATAGGATTAATATATGATGTACGGGGTTAACAGCAATAGGATTAATATATGATGTACAGGGTTAACAGCAATAGGATTAATATATGATGTACAGGGTTAACAGCAATAGGATTAATATATGATGTACAGGGTTAACAGCAATAGGATTAATATATGATGTACAGGGTTAACAGCAATAGGATTAATATATGATGTAGGGTTAACAGCAAGGGTTAACAGGATTAATTAATATATGATGTACAGGGTTAACAGCAATAGGATTAATATATGATGTACAGGGTTAACAGCAATAGGATTAATATATGATGATGTACAGGGGTTAACAGCAATAGGATTAATATATGATGTACAGGGTTAACAGCAATAGGATTAATATATGATGTACAGGGTTAACAGCAATAGGATTAATATAGTACGGGGTTAACAGCAATAGGATTAAGGGTTAACAGCAATAGGATTAATATATGATGTACAGGGTTAACAGCAATAGGATTAATATATGATGTACAGGGTTAACAGCAATAGGATTAATATATGATGTACAGGGTTAACAGCAATAGGATTATATATATGATGATTAATATATGATGTACAGGGTTAACAGCATATATGATGTACAGGGTTAACAGCAATAGGATTATATATGATGTACAGGGTTAACAGCAATAGGATTAATATATGATGTACAGGGTTAACAGCAATAGGATTAATATATGATGTACAGGGTTAACAGCAATAGGATTAATATATGATGTACAGGGTTAACAGCAATAGGATTAATATATGATGTACAGGGTTAACAGCAATAGGATTAATATATGATGTACAGGGTTAACAGCAATAGGTATAACAGCAATAGGATTAATATATGATGTACAGGGTTAACAGCAATAGGATTAATATATGATGTACAGGGTTAACAGCAATAGGATTAATATATGATGTACAGGGTTAACAGCAATAGGATTAATATATGATGTACAGGGTTAACAGCAGATTAATATATAACAATAGGATTAATATATGATGTACAGGGTTAACAGCAATAGGATTAATATAATGTACAGGGTTAACATTAGGATTAATATATGATGTACAGGGTTAACAGCAATAGGATTAATATATGATGTACAGGGTTAACAGCAATAGGATTATATATGATGAGGGTTAACACAATAGGATTAATATATGATGTAGGGTTAACAGCAATAGGATTAATATATGATGTACAGG
Organism: Dallia pectoralis; assembly: GCA_029465975.1. Taxonomy (NCBI): domain Eukaryota; kingdom Metazoa; phylum Chordata; class Actinopteri; order Esociformes; family Umbridae; genus Dallia; species Dallia pectoralis. Next base: position 1,031,066 of record CM055734.1, read on the forward strand.
GTTAACAGCAATAGGATTAATATATGATGTACAGGGTTAACAGCAATAGGATTAATATATGATGTACAGGGTTAACAGCAATAGGATTAATATATGATGTACAGGGTTAACAGCAATAGGATTAATATATGATGTACAGGGTTAACAGCAATAGGATTAATATATGATGTACAGGGTTAACAGCAATAGGATTAATATATGATGTACAGGGTTAACAGCAATAGGATTAATATATGAGGGTTAACAGCAATAGGATTAATATATGATGTACAGGGTTAACAGCAATAGGATTAATATATGATGTACAGGGTTAACAGCAATAGGATTAATATATGATGTACAGGGTTAACAGCAATAGGATTAATATATGATGTACAGGGTTAACAGCAATAGGATTAATATATGATGTTAACAGCAGGGTTAACAGCAATAGGATTAATATATGATGTACAGGGTTAACAGCAGGGTTAACAGCAATAGGATTAATATATGATGTACAGGGTTAACAGCAATAGGATTAATATATGATGTACAGGGTTAACAGCAATAGGATTAATATATGATGTACAGGGTTAACAGCAATAGGATTAATATATGATGTACAGGGTTAACAGCAATAGGATTAATATATGATGTACAGGGTTAACAGCAATAGGATTAATATATGATGTACAGGGTTAACAGCAATAGGATTAATATATGATGTACGGGGTTAACAGCAATAGGATTAATATATGATGTACAGGGTTCAATAGGATTAATATATGATGTACGGGGTTAACAGCAATAGGATTAATATATGATGTACAGGGTTAACAGCAATAGGATTAATATATGATGTACAGGGTTAACAGCAATAGGATTAATATATGATGTACAGGGTTAACAGCAATAGGATTATGTACGGGGTTAACAGCAATAGGATTAATATATGATGTACGCCAGATATGGCCAGTATGCATAACGTTAAATAATGCAGTTAAAGTGATCTGGTGCCAGTAGTGGGTACATGGATAAGTAAATCAGTGTTGCTGATAGAAGACCCTAATGATCTGAGGGTAGAAACTGGAAGTGCGTGTACCAATGCTGCGGTAACGTCGACCAGATGGGAACAGAGTGAACAAGCGTTGGCCTGGGTGGCTGTTGTCCTTAATGATATTTCTGGCTTTTCTGAGGCATCGTGATTGGTAGATGCTTTGCACCCTAGGGAGGTGGCAGCCAATGATGCGCTCTGCAGACTTCACCACCCTCTGTAGGGCCCTGTAGGGACCCACTGTATTTTCCCTACAGTATATTCCCACTGTATTTTCCCTACTGTATATTCCTACTGTATATTCCCACTGTATTTACCCTACTGTATATTCCTACTGTATATTCCCACTGTATTCTATCTACTGTATATTCCTACTGTATATTCCCACTGTATTTCCCCTACAGTATATTCCTACGGTATATTCCCACTGTATTTTCCCTACTGTATATTCACACTGTATTTTTCCTACAGTATATTCCCACTGTATTTTCCCTACTGTATATTACCACTGTATTTTCCCTACAGTATATTCCCACTGTATTTTCCCTACTGTATATTCCCACTGTATTTTCCCTGCTGTATTTTTCCTACAGTATATTCCCTGCTGTATTTTCCCTACTACAGTATATTCCCACTGTATTTTCCCTACTGTATATTCCTACTGTATTTTCCCTACAGTATATTACCACTGTATTTTCCCTACTGTATTTTTCCTACTGTATTTTCCCTACAGTATATTCCCACTGTATTTTCCCTACTGTATATTCCAACTGTATTTTCCCTACTGTATATTCCCACTGTATTTTCCCTACTGTATATTCCCACTGTATTTTCCCTACAGTATATTCCTACTGTATTGTCCCTACAGTATATTACCACTGTATTTTCCATACTGTATTTTTCCCCACTGTATTTTCCCTACAGTATATTCCCACTGTATTTTCCCTACTGTATATTCCAACGGTATTTTCCCTACAGTATATTACCACTGTATTTTCCCTACTGTAATTTCCCTACTGTATATTCCCACTATTTTCCCTACTGTATATTCCCACTGTATATTCCCTACTGTATAGTATCCATTCCCACTGTATTTTCCCTACTCTATATTCCTACAGTATATTCCCACTGTATTTTCCCTACTGTATATTCCTACTGTATATTCCCACTGTATTTTCCCTACTGTATATTCCTACTGTATATTCCCACTGTATTTTCCCAACTGTATATTCCTACTGTATATTCCCACTGTATTTTCCCAACTGTATATTCCTACTGTATATTCCCACTGTATTTTCCCAACAGTATATTCCTACTGTATCTTCCCTACTGTATATTCCTACTGTATATTCCCATTGTATTTTCCCAACAGTATATTCCTACTGTATATTCCCACTGTATTTTCCCTACTGTATATTCCTACTGTATATTACCACTGTATTTTCCCTACTGTAATTTCCCTACTGTATATTCCCACTATTTTCCCTACTGTATATTCCCACTGTATATTCCCTACTGTATAGTATCCATTCCCACTGTATTTTCCCTACTCTATATTCCTACAGTATATTCCCACTGTATTTTCCCTACTGTATATTCCTACTGTATATTCCCACTGTATTTTCCCAACTGTATATTCCTACTGTATATTCCCACTGTATTTTCCCAACTGTATATTCCTACTGTATATTCCCACTGTATTTTCCCAACTGTATATTCCTACTGTATATTCCCACTGTATTTTCCCAACAGTATATTCCTACTGTATCTTCCCTACTGTATAATCCTACTGTATATTCCCATTGTATTTTCCCAACAGTATATTCCTACTGTATATTCCCACTGTATTTTCCCTACTGTATATTCCTACTGTATTGTCCCTACTGTATATTCCTACTGTATATTCCCATTGTATTTTCCCTACTGTATATTCCCACTGTATTTTCCCTACTACAGTATATTCCCATTGTATTTTCCCTACTGTATATTCCTACTGTATTTTCCCTACTGTATTTTCCCTACCGTATATTCCCACTGTATATTCCCACTGTATTTTCCCTACTGTATATTCCTACTGTATATTCCCACTGTATTTTCCCTACTGTATATTCCTACTGTATATTCTCACTGTATTTTCCCTACTGTATATTCTTATTGTATATTCCCACTGTATTTTCCCTACTGTATATTCCTACTGTATTTTCCCTAATGTATTTTTCCTACCATATATTCCCACTGTATATTCCTACTGTATATTCCCACTGTATTTTCCCTAGTGTATATTCCTACTGTATATTCCCATTGTATTTTCCCTACTGTATATTCCTCCTGTATATTCCCACTGTATTTACCCTACTGTATATTCCTACTGTATTTTCCCATTGTATTTTCCCTACAGCATATTCCTACTGTATATTCCCATTGTATTTTCCCTACTGTATTTTCCTACTGTATATTCCCATTGTATTTTCCCTACTGCATATTCCCACTGTATATTCCTACTGTATTTTCCCTACTGTATATTCCCACTGTATTTTCCCAACTGTATATTCCCACTGTATTTTCCCACTGTATTTTCCCAACAGTATATTCCTACTGTATTTTCCCTACTGTATATTCCCACTGTATATTCCCACTGTATTTTCCCTACTGTATATTCCTACTGTATATTCCCACTGTATATCCCTACAGTATTTTCCCTACTGTATATTCCCACTGTATATTCCCACTGTATTTTCCCTCCTGTATATTCCCACTGTATATTCCCACTGTATATTCCCACTGTATTTTCCCTACTGTAAATTCCCACTGTATATTCCCACTGTATTTTCCCTACTGTATATTCCCACTGTATATTCCCACTGCATTTTCCCTACTGTATATTCCCACTGTATATTCCCACTGTATTTTCCCTACTGTATATTCCTACTGTATATTCCCACTGTATATTACCACTGTATTTTCCCTACTGTATATTCCCACTGTATATCCCTACAGTATTTTCCCTACTGTATATTCCCACTGTATATTCCCACTGTATTTTCCCTACTGTATATTCCCACTGTATATTCCCACTGTATTTTCCCTACTGTATATTCCTACTGTATATTCCCACTGTATTTTCCCTACCATATATTCCCACTGTATTTTCCCTACTGTATATTCCTACTGTATATTCCCACTGTATATTCCCACTGTATATTCCCACTGTATATTCCCACTGTATTTTCCCTACTGTATATTCCTACTGTATATTCCTACTGTATATTCCCACTGTATTTTCCCTACTGTATATTCCTACTGTATATTCCCACTGTATTTTCCCTACTGTATATTCCCACTGTATATTCCTACTGTATATTCCCACTGTATTTTCCCTACTGTATATTCCTACTGTATATTCCCACTGTATATTCCCACTGTATTTTCCCTACTGTATATTCCCACTGTATTTTCCCAACTCTCTATTATCCATTCCAACTATGCACATTATTTTCAATCTGCAGATGACCACAATCAACAGGAGTAAGAGCAGGATCTTCAAATTGGTGAAAACACCCGTCGCTGAAAAGAGACAATAATATCTTATGTGTTACACTAATATATTATCTGTAACACATGTTATTATTATGTTAATATTATATTAATGGGACGGTTTACCTAAATTAACATATAGAACCAACTTGTGCAAGCTGCTGTGTTTGATGGGTTAACTAGTTCAGGGAAAACACTCATTGAGAACAAAATACAGCCGTGCTAACAACAAAACAATCACCAGACACAGGAAGTGCACCCCACTCAGACTTCCTGTGTAGAACCAAAACTTACCACACTCGTGACAGCAAACCTCCAACATCCACGACTGGGGCAGATATTGAATCAAAATTATGATTGCTTTCCCAATCAAACCCAATAAAAACTCAGATTTGGAATGAGATACAGGATATGGATAAGAGACAGCAATCACAAAACTCCTGAGTTTAGCTACCAGATGCTTAGACGACGTTTGGTTAATTTGAACCCAATAGCATGGTGTGAAATCAGTTTCAAATCAGTATTTGTGAAATTTCAATAAATAAACATGTCTCACCATGTAGAACAAACAGTAACATCTTCATCCAGACTCTGAACATAAGGCAACGCAAATGTTCTGGCTTGTTTATCATCAGCTGTGGATTTGTTGGTGAGAACTCATAGCTGTAAGAATGATCTGGAGTCAGTACAGTTTGGGTTCAGTACCCAACAGCACAAATAGGCAGGTCATGTACCTTTGCATAATGCTCTTTATCTTCTGCCTTTCTTCCTCCTTTAGTGCAGATATCCTGGCACACTCCTGCCTTTGTAGAAACTTGTGGAGCATCTCAAACGCTTCTTCAATCTGATTCTCCGTGTCCCTGGCCTGGTTCTGGTGACACAAGATCACTTTTTAAATAAGAGTCATTTTGGAGTTTCGGTAACGCATAACACGATTTGACCAGTTCTTGCTACACTATTTTTTACCTTGATTTTAAGTCTCGCCAGTCTCTTACATGTCCGTAATCTTTCCAATGTCTCTCGTCTGTCCAGACCCTCCATACTCGTCAGCCTCTCCTCTACTGCGTTTAGAGTCGTGTGAATTTCTTCAAAATGCATTTTTTTTGTTTCTCAAGTTTAGCAGTAACTTAATGCAGCGCTGAAAAACGAACACAAAATGTGAACACAAGTAACCTAGAGTAGGTGCTGTCTGACTCAGTTGAAATAGTGTTGACACAAGTAACCTACAGCATGTGCTGTCTGACTCAGTTGAAAAGGTACTGACACAAGTAACCTACAGTATGTGCTGTCAGACTCAGTTGAAATGGTACTGACACTAGTAACCTACAGTATGTGCTGTCAGACTCAGTTGAAATGGTGTTGACACAAGTAACCTACAGTATGTGCTGTCTGACTCAGTTGAAATGGTACTGACACTAGAAACCTACAGTATGTGCTGTCAGACTCAGTTGAAATGGCGTTGACACAAGTAACCTACAGTATGTGCTGTCAGACTCAGTTGAAATGGTGTTGACACAAGTAACCTACAGTATGTGCTGTCAGACTCAGTTGAAAAGGTGTTGACACAAGTAACCTACAGTATGTGCTGTCTGACTCAGTTGAAATGGTACTGACACTAGTAACCTACAGTATGTGCTGTCAGACTCAGTTGGAATGGTACTGACACTAGTAACCTACAGTATGTGCTGTCTGACTCAGTTGAAATGGTGTTGACACAAGTAACCTACAGTATGTGCTGTCTGACTCAGTTGAAATATTGTTGACACAAGAAACCTACAGTATGTGCTGTCAGACTCAGTTGAAATGGTACTGACACTAGTAACCTACAGTATGTGCTGTCTGACTCAGTTGAAATGGTGTTGACACAAGTAACCTACAGTATGTGCTGTCTGACTCAGTTGAAATGGTACTGACACTAGTAACCTACAGTATGTGCTGTCTGACTCAGTTGAAATGGTACTGACACTAGTAACCTACAGCATGTGCTGTCTGACTCAGTTGAAATGGTGTTGACACAAGTAACCTACAGTATGTGCTGTCTGACTCAGTTGAAATGGTACTGACACAAGTAACCTACAATATGTGCTGTCAGACTCAGTTGAAAAGGTGTTGACACAAGTAACCTACAGTATGTGCTGTCTGACTCAGTTGAAATGGTACTGACACTAGTAACCTACAGTATGTGCTGTCAGACTCAGTTGGAATGGTACTGACACTAGTAACCTACAGTATGTGCTGTCTGACTCAGTTGAAATGGTGTTGACACAAGTAACCTACAGTATGTGCTGTCTGACTCAGTTGAAATGGTGTTGACACAAGTAACCTACAGTATGTGCTGTCTGACTCAGTTGAAATGGTACTGACACAAGTAACCTACAATATGTGCTGTCAGACTCAGTTGAAATGGTGTTGACACATGTGTTAACCCTAAGCCCACTGTATTCCCCTTTCACATCTCTATTCCCACAATAAACGCACGCACGCACACACGCACACACGCACACACACACACACACACACACACACACACACACACACACACACACACACACACACACACACACACACACACACACACACACACACACACACACACACACACACACACACACACACACACACACACACACACACACACACACACACACACACACACACAGTGACAGAGATATCAGACAAAAGATACAACTGAGATCTTCCAACTCTCAAACCAGTTGGGGGGGGAGAAAGAAAACGAGGGAGATAAATTATCTGTAAGATGATGCTGTTCAGTGAATTGATTATTATTAGGAATCTCTCAGGAGATTTTAACTGCTCCATCACACACACACATGTACACACACACATGTACACACACACATGTACACACACACATCTACACACACACACACATCTCTACACACACCCACTCCAAGACACCTCATGCCAAACTGCTAATTACCCAGTGACAAGTTACCTACCTCATCTCCCTCTCACATCATCTCGGAGTAGATCAACCTCTTCTCACGTTGCCACGCCCTATTTGCACCTGTACTGCTGTCATACCTGTGTACACTGTTGAACCACTCTTTTTGCTGAGATATGATCAATTGCTCTATCCCCATAACTCATATCTTGCACTCCCACGCTCTCAATCGACCAACCCGCTAGGCACACTTTATTCTGTCTACCTGCTAGGCACACTTTATTCTGTCTACCTGCTAGGCACACTTTATTCTGTATACCTGCTAGGCACACTTTATTCTGTCTACCTGCTAGGCACACTTTATTCTGTCTACCTGCTAGGCACACTTTATTCCGTCTACCTGCTAGGCACACTTTATTCTGTCTACCTGCTAGGCACACTTTATTCTGTCTACCTGCTAGGCACACTTTATTCTGTCTACCTGCTAGGCACACTTTATTCTGTCTACCTGCTAGGCACACTTTATTCTGTATACCTGCTAGGCACACTTTATTCCATCTACCCGCTAGGCACACTTTATTCTGTCTACCTGCTAGGCACACTTTATTCTGTATACCTGCTAGGCACACTTTATTCTGTATACCTGGTAGGCACAGTATATTCTGTATACCTGCTAGGCACACTTTATTCCGTATACCTGCTAGGCACACTTTATTCCATCTACCTGCTAGGCACACTTTATTCTGTTTACCTGCTAGGCACACTTTATTCTGTCTACCTGCTAGGCACACTTTATTCTGTATACCTGCTAGGCACACTTTATTCTGTATACCTGCTAGGCACACTTAATTCCGTCTACCCGCTAGGCACACTTTATTCTGTCTACCTGCTAGGCACAATTTATTCTGTCTACCTGCTAGGCACACTTTATTCTGTATACCTGGTAGGCACAGTTTATTCTGTATACCTGCTAGGCGCACTTTATTCCGTATACCTGCTAGGCACACTTTATTCCGTCTACCTGCTAGGCACACTTTATTCTGTATACCTGCTAGGCACACTTTATTCCGTCTACCTGCTAGGCACACTTTATTCTGTATACCTGCTAGGCACACTTTATTCTGTATACCTGCTAGGCACACTTTATTCCGTCTACCCGGTAGGCACACTTTATTCTATCTACCTGCTAGGCACAATTTATTCTGTATACCTGCTAGGCACACTTTATTCTGTATACCTGGTAGGCACAGTTTATTCTGTATACCTGCTAGGCACAGTTTATTCTGTATACCTGCTAGGCACACTTTATTCCGTATACCTGCTAGGCACACTTTATTCTGTATACCTGCTAGGCACACTTTATTCTGTATACCTGCTAGGCACACTTTATTCTGTCTACCTGCTAGGCACACTTTATTCTGTCTACCTGCTAGGCACACTTTATTCTGTCTACCTGCTAGGCACACTTTATTCTGTCTACCTGCTAGGCACAATTTATTCTGTATACCTGCTAGGCACACTTTATTCTGTATACCTGGTAGGCACAGTTTATTCTGTATACCTGCTAGGCACAGTTTATTCCGTATACCTGCTAGGCACACTTTATTCCGTATACCTGCTAGGCACACTTTATTCCGTATACCTGCTAGGCACACTTTATTCTGTATACCTGCTAGGCACACTTTATTCTGTCTACCTGCTAGGCACACTTTATTCTGTCTACCTGCTAGGCACACTTTATTCTGTCTACCTGCTAGGCACACTTTATTCTGTATACCTGCTAGGCACACTTTATTCTGTATATCTGCTAGGCACACTTTATTCTGTATACTTGCTAGGCACACTTTATTCTGTATACCTGCTAGGCACACTTTATTCTGTCTACCTGCTAGGCACACTTTATTCTGTCTACCTGCTAGGCACACTTTATTCTGTCTACCTGCTAGGCACACTTTATTCTGTCTACCTGCTAGGCACACTTTATTCTGTATACCTGCTAGGCACACTTTATTTTGTCTACCTGCTAGGCACACTTTATTCTGTATATCTGCTAGGCACACTTTATTCTGTATACCTGCTAGGCACACTTTATTCTGTACACCTGCTAGGCACACTTTATTCTGTATACCTGCTAGGCACACTTTATTCCGTCTACCCGCTAGGCACACTTTATTCTGTCTACCTGCTAGGCACACTTTATTCTGTATACCTGCTAGGCACACTTTATTCTGTATACCTGCTAGGCACACTTTATTCTGTATACCTGCTAGGCACACTTTATTCCGTATACCTGCTAGGTACACTTTATTCTGTCTACCTGCTAGGCACACTTTATTCCGTATACCTGTTAGGTACACTTTATTCCGTCTACCTGCTAGGCACACTTTATTCCATCTACCTGCTAGGCACACTTTAATCTTTGTACATTCCGTGTTTAGATACTCATTGTATTTTAATATATATTTGTTATCACTGTATCAATGCTGCTCAACTGTACTTCATATACCTCATCCTGTATAACCCTGTACTGCCTTACTGTGTCCCACTGCTATTTGCACTCCTGTATTCTGTGTATTTATTATGTAACTGTATGTTGTCCTGCACATTTTCTCGCATTATCTTGACCAGGTCGAGAATTGAAAAAAAATATATCTCCATCTTCCCTCCATCATCTAACCTCTCCCTCACTTCTCCTGCCTCCTCCTCCCCCTCTCTCCCCTCTCCTCCTCCTCCCTCACTTCTCTCTCTCTCCCTCCTCTCTCTCCCTCATCTCTCTCTCTCCCTCACTTCTCCTCTCTCTCTCTCTCCCCTCTCTCTCCCTCTCTCCCTCACTTCTCCTCTCTCTCTCTCTATTCACTCCACTTCTCAATCTTCCCTCCATCATCTAACCCCTCCCTCACTTCTCCTCCCTCCTCCCTTCACCTCCTCTCTCTCTATGGTAATGCATTCTTTTATGTCTTCTCCTGTTACTGCCCCCCTCCATCAGCCCCCAACTACCCCCCATCTCTGGCCCTCCTCCCTGGGCCTTGGTGGTTCAGGTCTTTTGTGATCCTGCTACATTTTTGGAGACACCTGATCCCCCTTCTTCCCCTGGGGTGGTCCACTCCTCTCATTCACACACCCTCTCAGGACTGAATGGACCAGAATGCTCTCTCTCTCCAGGCCTTCATCAGTCCATTTTCACATTATCTTCTTCCATCCCTCCATCCATGTCTCTGTCATTAACCCTCATCCCTCTCTTTCTCTCCTTCTCTGAACGTGCACACTCATGCAGACACACTTGCGCGCACACACACACACACACCCTGTGTATTCTCCAGACAGCACTCCTGTGTGTTCACCCCAGGGGTGCGTGGGTAACTCTGTCTCTCTACCTGCCAACTGCTGTGTCACACAGCAGCTCCTGTTACACAGATACAGACAGGCACACATAAAATGAACAGAAACACACACACACACACACAGACACACAGACACACAGACACACAGACACACAGACACACAGACACACACACACACACACACACACACACACACACACACACAAACCTGTTAATGTACCCTGCCAAATAACCTTCTTCCCGCTGGAGCCAGATTAGAGAACATGCCTTAAACAAGGAAGATTACAGAACAAGAGAGAAGAACAACTCAGGTCTACAATAATGAACAGAGTTCTAGAACTCAAACAGAGTTCTAAAATATCAGGCAGTGGTGTAGAATAACAGAGGAGTAGAATATTGAACAGAGTTCTAGAATAACGTACAGAATGATGAACATAGATCTAAAACAACGAACATAGATCTAAAATAACGAACATAGTTCTAGAACAACAAACAAAGGTGTAGAATAATAATCATAGTTCTAGAATAACAAACAAAGTTCTAGAAAAACGACCAGAGTTCTAGAATAACAAACATTTAGAATATCCAATTAAAGAGGTGTAGAACATTGGAAAGACTACTGGAATAACATAGATCAATCACACACACTCACTCACCCCACATACTGAGTGAACACACACATATATACACACACACACACTCACAGAAACCCTATTTAAATTCTGTCCCACTGGTCCATATTTAGGTGCATATACATACAACACACACACACACACACACATACACACCACACACACCCCACATACTGAGTGAACACACACATATATACACACACACACACGCACGGACACATACACACCACACACACCCCACATACTGAGTGAACACACACATATATACACACACACACACACACGCACACATACACACCACACACACCCCACATACTGAGTGAACACACACATATACACACAAAACACACATACACAACACACACACCCCACATACTGAGTGAACACACACATATACACACATTCATACACATACACAACACACACCCCACATACTGAGTGAACACACACATATACACACAACACACAACACACACACCCCACATACTGAGTGAACACATCCCAATAAAAATACAATGATACCATTCAGAGATAAATACAAGATCACAAAACTAGAAAAGTTTCAGTTCATGGTTGAAAATGTAAAAGCAGATGTATCTCTGTAGGATTATGTGTGTGTGTGTGTGTGTGTGTGTGTGTGTGTGTGTGTGTGTGTGTGTGGGTGTGTATGTGTGTGTGTGTGTGTGTGTGTGCGGTGAGTGTGTGTGTGTGTGTGTGTGTGTGTGTGTGTGTGTATGTGTGTGTGTGTGTGTGTGTGTGTGTGTGTGCGGTGAGTGTGTGTGGGTGTGTATGTGTGTGTGTGTGTGTGTGCGGTGAGTGTGTGTGTGTGTGTGTGTGTGTGCGGTGAGTGTGTGTGCAGGGAGTTTGTTGACGTTGGCTATAGTAACCTCACTCCGGTCCAGTTTGGATGGCTATGAGGTATAAACCACACACACACACATACACTATGCACTGTGAACCGCAAGATATTACAAACTCACTTCAGAATCAGATATTGAGGATTGGGAGACAAACGTCAATTAAGGAAGTTTCAACTCAGGACACCCAAATTACTCCTATGTAATGATGTGGCGATGAGTGCACCCTCAGCAGGATGGTAAGGGTATTTATTCTGACTGGTTACATCTACTGGTGGATCCAGGAAACCAGATGACCCAACACATCCTGGGTACATCTACTGGTGGATCCAGGAAACCAGATGACCCAACACATCCAGGGTACATCTACTGGTGGATCCAGGAAACCTCCTCCCCCTCTCTACATCTCTCCCCCCTCTTCTCTTCCCCCTCTCCCTCCTCTCCCTCCTCCCCCTCCTCCCCCTCTCTCCATCATACCCTCATAATTTTTGAGAATGTCACCCTTTTTGGGGAACATGAACCTTTCTGTTAGTTATTGCTGATCCCAGTCAAATCCCTTCAACCCAACTGCTCAGGAGAAACTAACCAGCCAATCAGTTCAGGGGAAATGTACCTACCGACCAATCAGGTTAGGCAAAGACTTAACAACCAGCCAATCAGATCGTATAGAGTCAACAGCTCTGTGTCCGGTACAGGGGTTATATCTTTGTGTGGTTCTAACTTTCTGTCCTTGCATGTGTGTGTGCTTGTGTGTATTTATCTTTATGTGTGTGTGTTTGTGTGTGTGTGTGCGGGTACACATCTATATGTGTGTGTTACTGTGTGGTTGAGTGTATTCATCCTTGCGTGTGTGTGTGTTTGTGTGTGTGTGTAAGTGTGTTTTAGTTGTAACTGAAACCAACACTCCCCTGTCAGAAATAAAAATCATTTGTCCTGCTGCAGAATCTCATTCAATATGCATGTGGGAGGAGACGGGACGCTGGCTGCAGGAAACCGATACGCTGCCAGCCGGAAGGGCACCACCAGGGGTGGAGGAGGAACGAGGGAGGAGGAGAGACAGATAGAGGTGAAGAATGGATGTGGAGTCTTCATTAATCAGCTACTAAAAACCTCATGGGACTTCAGGGTGAATAACAGATTTACAGTTTACTCTTTAATTAATCCTCTTACTCTTCATTCTCTCTATTTTTCATGTGTGTGTGTATTTATCAGTGTGTGTGTGTGTGTATTTATCAGTGTGTGTGTGTATTTATCAGTGTGTGTGTGTGTGTGTATTTATCAGTGTGTGTGTGTGTGTGTATTTATCAGTGTGTGTGTGTGTGTGTTTGAATGTTGAATGTGTGTGTCTGTGTGTGTCTGTGTGTGTGTGTGTGTGTGTATGTGAGTGAATGTGTATGTGTATGTGTGTGTGTGTGTGAATGTGTATGTGTGTGTGAGTGTATGTGTATGTGTATGTGTGTGTGTGTGTGTGTGTGTGTGTGTGTGTGTGTGTGTGTGTGTGTGTGTGTCATAACTCTGTCAGGTGTTCAGCATCTATAAACCACCTGTCTCTCTTTGACTCTTTTCTCCTTTCTTTGGGATCAAACCTGGTCTTTGTCTAGAGTTGGAAACACATGGTATATAGCACAGAGGATGACTGTGTGTGTGTTTGTTTGTGAGTCAGTGTGTGTGTCTGTGTGTGTGTGTGTGTCTGTGTGTGTGTGTCTGTGTGTGCGTCTGTGTGTGTGTTTGTTTGTGAGTCAGTGCGTGTGTCTGTGTGTGTGTGTGTGTGTGTGTGTGTGTCTGTGTCTGTGTGTGTGTGTCTGTGTCTGTGTGTGTGTGTGTGTGTCTGTGCGTGCGTGGGTGTGTGTGTGTGTCTCTGTGTGTGTGTGTGTGTGTTTCTGAGTCTTAAAGCATGGTGGAGGGAGCATCATGCTATGGGGATGTTTCTCAGCAGAATGGACTAGAGTATCAGTCATGATTAAAGTGAGAATAAAATGAGCAAAATACAGGGAGGTATTTGAAGAAAACCTGATCGAGAGCGCTTAAATAGGACCTCAGAATGGGGCAACGCCCCTTTAGCCCAGCTACAGTCTGCAGCCCACGGCTATAGCCAACGGTGAAGAGATTTAAGGACAAGTCTGTAAATGTCCTTGAGTGTCCCAGTCAGAGCCCAGACTTGAATCTCATTGAACATCTGTTGAAACCTGATGATGGCAGTTCACCAATGTTCTCATCCAACCATTATCTCTCTCTTCATCATTTTCTCTCTCTTCATCATTATCTCTCTCTTCATCATTTTCTCTCTCTTCATCATTTTCTCTCTCTTCATCATTATCTCTCTCTCCATCATTTTCTCTCTCTTCATCATTATCTCTCTCTTCATCATTTTCTCTCTCTTCATCATTATCTCTCTCTTCATCATTATCTTTCTCTTCATCATTATCTCTCTCTTCATCATTATCTCTCTCTTCATTATTTTCTCTCTCTTCATCATTTTCTCTCTCTTCATCATTTTCTCTCTCTTCATCATTATCTCTCTCTCCTTTTCCGTTTCTCTCTCTCCTTTTCATTTTCTCTCCATCATTTTCTCTCTCTCGTGGAGGTAACTGGTGTGTTTCTCTTTTCATCCATCTGAAGTAACATCTGGCAGGACATTCTGTTTAGACAAAACCAAAAGAAATCTGGCATTTGTTCATGTACAACCAAAATACCTGCTTTAACCAAAATAGCCCATTAAAAAAATTAAAAAACATCTATGCATTGAAATTAGAACAAGACCCAAACTAAATCTTATTTAGTGCACTTCAATCGCCCCCTATGGGCCCTGACGCAGTATATAGAAGATAGGGTGCCATTTGGACCGCCTGTCTACTAAACCTGGTCCCAATTACGACCCTCCCTCTCTACATCACACCCTAGGTTGAGAACACCCTCAGATTAGATGAAGATTTTTCATATTGCTGACTCAACTTTTTGGGGAATTCTTGAGGGATAATTGAGCCCATGTGTGTAGGGAATTCTGAGGTGTTCCCGTTAAATGGAGCGGGAATAAAACAACATGGGTGATTCTGGTGTCGGCTAGTTCTCCTGTGGAGAGACTGAATCCTAATTGAGATCAAATAAACAACGGCACCTGTGAGTCATTTCAGTGAGCTGGGGGTGGATTACACACACACACACACAGACACACAGACACACACACACAGACACACAGACACAAACACACAGACACACAGACACACAGACACACACACACACAGACACACACACACAGACACACAGACACAAACACACAGACACACAGACACACAGACACACACACAGACACACACACACACACAGACACACACACACACACACACACACACACACACACACACACACACACACACACACACACACACACACACACACACACAGACACACACACACACACACACACACACAGACACAGACACACACACATACACATACACATACACACACACACACACACATACACATACACACACACACACACACACACACACACAGGGATTGGACAGGGACTCTACATTAACTTCATGACTCAACAGTAAAAAACACGACTGGCCTGTAAAACATCTCCAGCTCCTCTCTCCACCTCCTCTCTCCACCTCCTCACTCCACCTCCTCTCTCCAGCTCCTCTCTCCACCTCCTCTCTCCAGCTCCTCACTCCACCTCCTCTCTCCACCTCCTCTCTCCAGCTCCTCACTCCACCTCCTCTCTCCAGCTCCTCTCTCCAGCTCCTCTCTCCACCTCCTCTCTCCACCTCCTCTCTCCACCTCCTCTCTCCACCTCCTCACTCCACCTTCTCACTCCACCTCCTCTCTCCACCTCCTCTCTCCAGCTCCTCACTCCACCTCCTCTCTCCACCTCCTCTCTCCAGCTCCTCTCTCCACCTCCTCTCTCCACCTCCTCTCTCCAGCTCCTCACTCCAGCTCCTCTCTCCACCTCCTCTCTCCACCTCCTCTCTCCAGCTCCTCACTCCACCTCCTTACTCCACCTCCTCACTCCACCTCCTCTCTCCAGCTCCTCTCTCCAGCTCCTCACTCCAGCTCCTCTCTCCACCTCCTCTCTCCAGCTCCTCACTCAACCTCCTCTCTCCACCTCCTCACTCCACCTTCTCACTCCACCTCCTCTCTCCACCTCCTCACTCCACCTCCTCTCTCCACCTCCTCACTCCACCTCCTCACTCCACCTCCTCTCTCCACCTCCTCACTCCACCTCCTCTCTCCACCTCCTCACTCCACCTTCTCACTCCACCTCCTCTCTCCACCTCCTCTCTCCACCTCCTCTCTCCACCTCCTCACTCCACCTTCTCACTCCACCTCCTCTCTCCACCTCCTCTCTCCAGCTCCTCACTCCACCTCCTCACTCCACCTCCTCTCTCCACCTCCTCTCTCCAGCTCCTCTCTCCACCTCCTCTCTCCACCTCCTCTCTCCACCTCCTCTCTCCACCTCCTCTCTCCACCTCCTCACTCCACCTCCTCTCTCCACCTCCTCACTCCACCTCCTTACTCCACCTCCTCTCTCCACCTCCTCTCTCCACCTCCTCTCTCCACCTCCTCACTCCACCTCCTTACTCCAGCTCCTCTCTTCACCTCCTCTCTCCACCTCCTCTCTCCAGCTCCTCTCTCCAGCTCCTCACTCCACCTCCTTACTCCACCTCCTCACTCAACCTCCTCTCTCCAGCTCCTCTCTCCAGCTCCTCTCTCCACCTCCTCACTCCACCTCCTCACTCCACCTCCTCACTCCACCTCCTCTCTCCACCTCCTCTCTCTGAGTAAAAGAGGATAGGGTAAGATAGTGTGAAGAGGAGAGACTCATGGTACCTGATCCGCCTGATTCTAGAGACGACCTGCCCAGTGATCAAAGCCTTAACTGGAGGTGTTTTTTAATCCATGGGAACACCCCCACCTGCTGGTCAAACTGACACCACCCAGACGGTGCATTCACACGTTTCTTACTTCCAAGACATGGCATTTATTTGTTGGTCCTCCCAAACACATCCTCATGAGCTGTTATTACTCATTTGATAATGAGTAAAATACAGACTTACATAACTGACATATAATTAACCCGGTCCTCTAGATTGTCGCTTTTTAAAGACACACTGTACTCTATATCTTATCCATGTTAATTGCACATCCTCACACTGTACTCCATATATTATCCATGTTAATTACACATCCTCACACTGTACTCTATATCTTATCCATGTTAATTGCACATCCTCACACTGTACTCCATATATTATCCATGTTAATTACACATCCTCACACTGTACTCCATATATTATACATGTTAATTACACATCCTCACACTGTACTCCATATCTTATCCATGTTAATTGCACATCCTCACACTGTACTCCATATCTTATCCATGTTAATTGCACATCCTCACACTGTACTCTATATCTTATCCATGTTAATTGCACATCCTCACACTGTACTCCATATCTTATCCATGTTAATTACACATCCTCACACTGTACTCTATATCTTATCCATGTTAATTGCACATCCTCACACTGTACTCCATATATTATCCATGTTAATTACACATCCTCACACTGTACTCCATATATTATCCATGTTAATTACACATCCTCACACTGTACTCTATATCTTATCCATGTTAATTACACATCCTCACACTGTACTCTATATCTTATCCATGTTAATTGCACATCCTCACACTGTACTCCATATATTATCCATGTTAATTACACATCCTCACACTGTACTCCATATATTATCCATGTTAATTACACATCCTCACACTGTACTCCATATATTATACATGTTAATTACACATCCTCACACTGTACTCCATATATTATCCATGTTAATTACACATCCTCACACTGTACTCCATATATTATCCATGTTAATTACACATCCTCACACTGTACTCCATATCTTATCCATGTTAATTACACATCCTCACACTGTACTCCATATATTATCCATGTTAATTACACATCCTCACACTGTACTCCATATATTATCCATGTTAATTACACATCCTCACACTGTACTCCATATCTTATCCATGTTAATTGCACATCCTCACACTGTACTCCATATATTATCCATGTTAATTACACCTCCTCACACTGTATTCCATATCTTTTTGCACTTCTGATTGAATGTAAAATGCATTTCATTGTATTGTACTTGTATTGTGCTTGTACTGTTAAATAACAATAAAGTTGAATCAAATCAAATTTTATATTACTAACATATTTTTACTATTGTAGAAATATCAATGCAGTCTGTCTTCAGAACAAGCTGGGCTCAGTATTTCCTCTAATGAAGTGTTACATAAATAACGTCCTTGGTAATATTGAGTACAAATTCGTTTTTTAGGCAGCCAGTTGCCAGCCAAATAAATACATATAATTAAAATAAAACTATAAATACAGTCATCTATATACAGACATGAATTACACCCAGAAATTCATGTATATACAACACAGTTACCTCAACCAATTTCACGGAGAATGGCTGTTTGTGAATTTGTAAGACACACACACACTTTAAGTACGGTATCTTGTTTATATTTTGTTCGAACTGGTATGGAATGTGGTCCAAAATGTGAAACAATTTCAGTCGCTGAATTGAATGCTTCACGTATCCTAGCTTTTGAATTGAATCTGTTATTGTTCCCTTCCTCCTGCGTAAACTGTCCATTAACGAGGAAAGACGGGATATTCAGGGAAACTCCTTATGTCAGAAAATGTCCCGAATTGTGAAGCCCTTGTCTGCCATAACCATATACCCATATTTTTAAATCAGATCTATTTTAAACAACTCGGGACACAGCACTGCGGCATGTTAAAACTCGGGCGAAAGCATAGACATAATATACATAGACGCCGCATCTACCGCTATGCCTACTGGCGCTGACGAGAAATGCGGCCGCCATCTTGCGGCGGTCCACCGCTCCACTCAGTGCAATCTGTTTGGCTGGTGCAATGAGCTGTCAGCGCATTCAATTAATCATATCTCACTGAATACACAAATGATTTTCACGTGTTTTTTTTGCTGCAAAGGTCATACATGTAGCTATGACACAGGACACATGGTTCAGCGTATTTTAATATTCATAGTGGGCTTAACAGTAATATAATATTCTGATATATGATGTGATGTAGGCTATGATAGGTATTTTGCAAATCAGAAATCACACACTATAATTATGATAGAGAAGCAGCAACAGATAGTGGCAGTAAAGTCAGATATTTAATAAGTTGAAAAAACAATACATGATTATATTATATTCTACTTAAAGCTTTTTATATTTCACACACACACCACTAAAACCCCTGGAAGAGGACTGTTTTGCAGAGCTTCTTTCTCGTGCTCCCTTTTTGCAGTTCAAAAGAGGTGAGTTTGGCAACGTGGTTCAGCCTTAGCTTGAGAAACACAGACACAACCAATGACAACAAGTCTGAATGATGGTTGTCGATGCCAATCTGGGTCTCCTCAATGTGTTCCCCAGCAGAAAAACATCCTTCGTTCCCATCTCCTCTCGGACAATGTGTGTGTGACTGTCGACACCTTAGGAGCTTGGATTGTTGAAGCTCGGCGGATCACCCTCTCTCCACCTCTCAGAACCTTATAATAATAATAAAAAAATAATACATATTTATATAGGGATTTACACAGTGCTCACAGCGACTGCCCGACACTGATAATACGGTCTGATATACGGTCTGATGATACGGTCTGATGATACGGTCTGATGATACGGTCTGATGATACGGTCTGATGATACGGTCTGATCATACGGTCTGATCATACGGTCTGATCATACGGTCTGATCATACGGTCTGATCATACGGTAATACAGTCTGATCATAAAGTCTGATATTACAACACTGATAATACGGTCTGATAATACAGTCTGATATTACAACACTGATAATACGGTCTGATAATAGAGTAATACAGTCTGATAATACAACACTGATAATACGGTCTGATAATACAGTAATACAGTCTGATAATACAACACTGATAATACGGTCTGATAATACAGTAATACAGTCTGATAATACAACACTGATAATACAGTCTGATAATACAGGCTGATAATACAGTCTGATAATACAGGCTGATAATACAGTCTGATAATACAAGACTGATACAGTCTGATAATACAGGCTGATAATACAGTCTGATAATACAGGCTGATAATACAGTCTGATAATACAAGACTGATACAGTCTGATAATACAGTCTGATAATACAGTCTGGTAATCCATTCTAATACAGTCTGATAATACAGTATGTGCTGTGTAAATGGCCAATGTTATACCAGTAATAATAGGTTATATTTCTACAATAGCATTATTGCGTCCGTTGTAATCTAAGTGTTATATGACTTATCAAGTCTCAGTTCATAATCGGGTGATCACCGGCCGGTGAAGTAAACATAGCCAAGCTAGCATACTTAGATTTCAGTACAGTAATCTAAGATACATGCTCCTTCTCTACTCTCTGGTAATATTCTTTTCACAAAACACAACCAATAATACGGAAATATTAAATCTTACTTGTGAAAGGTAATCCCCCGAGCCCAGCTGGCGATGGTCCGCCGATTTAAGCAGGAATATGCTGCACAGTGCTGTGGCATCTTATATCTTCTGCTGCTACCAACTAGGAGTACGACCGCATTAATATGGCGGCCGCATTTCTTGAGCCCACCAGCGGATGTGGCGTCTATGTATATTATGTCTATGGGCGAAAGCGGTAGGTAGGTAGAGAGGACCCGGACTTTGGACCCGGACACAGTATTATCGGAGAGTGGTTACGTCACGACTTAACAACCGAATAGTTTGCATGGAGCTTTCTATTTCCTGCTGCGCTGACGTCACTCACTCACGTTCTTAAAGGGATACAGTGAAGCCCGTGCATTATCTGGAGTGGTTAACCCCGCCCACACGGGGTCATAGTACTGTTAAACAGATGAAACGTTGAGGTGATGTAAAAGCCTACACGAAATATAGACCTTATTTAAAGCGAGTGTAAATATCGACTGTGGAAGAAATGTATGGTGGAATAGCGTAAAGCTTATCAAGTTTTCAGTCAATAGATCATAGATATAAACACTAGATATCGCATTCGGGTTCCCTATCAGGGAACTTCGAGCTGCGTGAAAACGCTATGGGAACGCTCTGCGTGAGTGCGTCATGAAGCACATGTGTAATCAGTCCAATGGCGTGACGGAACGTCACAGACGGGTGACGTCGCGACCAGGAAGTCATAAAAGCACCCCTAATTACCGGCACCTTCAGTTTTTTGTTGCTTCAGCAAGTGCATGTTGTGACAGTCCTCGCGGGTTTCTGCTATTACGTTGTTAATTCAGAAATTTTCTTTGCATTTATGTACAAGAGCTCACCGCGATTATGGCAACCGAGCGGCGTTTCAGACAGTGTGCTTCTCCCTGCAACCGCTTTCTCACGGGCCGGGACACACATGTTCTGTGCGTAGTTTGTTTGGGAGAGGAGCATGCTCGGCTAGCCTTGGAAGAGGCTAGCTGTAAGCATTGCGACCGTCTCGCCATTCGTACACTGCGCTCTCGCCTGGCGCTTTTTCAGGAAAGCGGCTCGGTTCGCGTTCCCCGCGGTTCAGGTCCCGCCGCTGCCGAGGCACGGCGCCGACTGACGTCGTGGGGTTCGCAAGCGGATCTAGCATGCGGTTCCGAGACGGCTTCTGCATTTTCTCGGTCCTCGTCTGCTAGAGCCAGTGCCTCAGCTCGGGGTTCGGAAGCACCCGCGCGGGTTTCTCCCGCCCTGGGTGAGGCACCTTTTTCTCAGCCGTCCAGTTCTGAGGAAATGGAGGTTGAAAACCTTGAGGCGGAGGCTGAATTGTTGGTTCAGTCACCCGCGAACGAGGAGCTGCTGGAGGTACTCACCCGAGCTGTGGGAAAGCTCAACATCGAGTGGCCGGCTGACAGGCAGGAGTCTGCTTCAACCAGTAAGTTGAAAAAACGATTCTTGCCCTCCCGTGCTTTACCTCCTCGCCGGTGTTTGCCTTTCTTCCCGGACCTCCACGCTGAGGTGTCGAGGTCCTGGAAGAAGCCGGTGTCGTCCCAGGTGTTTAATCCGCGGACTCATATGTACTCTAATGTTGCCGAGGCTAATGTTCATGGGTACGGACCGATGCCGGTCGCGGAGGAGATACTGGCTAGCCATTTATCTCCCGCGGCATCGTCTCCGAGGACACCGGCATTGCCCTCCAGGGCATTGAAGACTACTTCAGCGCTGGTGGGCAAAGCTTATTCGGCGGCGGGTCAGGCAGCTTCCTGCCTGCATACTATGTCTATTCTACAGGCATATCAGGCAGAGCTGCTTAGCGACGGGGCTCAGGGGGAGACTGTAAGTCCTGATGAGGTTCGAGAACTTCGTCAGGCGGCGGATTTGTCTCTTCGTGCCACTAAGGAGACGGCCAAATCAGTGGGCCGTGCTATGGCAGCCTTGGTGGCTACGGAGAGGCATCTCTGGCTAAGCCTCTCTGATATGAGAGATAGGGAGAAAGCCTTCCTTCTGGACGTGCCTCTTTCCCCCGACGGCCTCTTTGGCCCTGCTATTGGCTCGGTCGTCGAGAGGTTTCAGGAGGAGAGAAGGCAGGCGGCTGCCTTCCAGAAATTTCTCCCCCGTCGTAGCCGCGTCGCGGGGGCTGTCGGACGGGGGCAGCCCCGCCCGGCGCCGAGCACGGCACACCGGGCGCAGCAGAGAGTGAGTGTCGCTACTCGGGCGCCCCCACATGATGAGTGGGCCGGGGGGCGACGCTCACAGGCGGGGCCTTCGAGGGGTAGGACAGTTCCGAGGCCTGTCGCTACACCCAAGAAGGCTTTGTCTAAGAGACCCTGACAGGGGGGTCAAACCGCTGGGGGTGGTCCCCACCAGGGGAGTAGTGAGCTCCTCCTGGTGCCCTCAGCGGGGTGGCCTGGGCGAGCGTTTTCCCGAGGGGCGCTCGCCTCCTCCGAGGAGGGGCCCAGAACTGTCGGACCAGTTGTTCCCTGCCAGTGCGCTGTTACAGGGCACTGTGTCTGCAGTACCTGTTACTCCAGAGGCCAGCCTCGAGAGGCTGGTACCCCTAGTAGATTTTCTGGCAGAGTGGAAGACCCTGCCGAATATATCTCAGTGGGTCCTGCGGATAATCGAGAGCGGGTATGCCATCCAATTCAGGACGCATCCGCCTCGTTTCAATGGGGTCCTGCCCACAGTGGTGGGCCCAGAGCAGGCTCTGGTACTGGAGCAGGAGGTACAGACTCTCCTGCTAAAAGGGGCTATAGAACGAGTTCTTCCTCTCAGCAGGGAGTCGGGCTGGTACAGCCGGTACTTCGTTGTTCCCAAGAAGGATGGGGGGTTGCATCCTATTTTAGACCTACGTCTGTTGAATCAGACGGTCGGGAGACTCAGCTTCAAAATGCTCACTCTCAAACAGATCGTATCACAGATCAGGTCCGAGGACTGGTTTGTCACGATAGATCTGAAGGACGCCTATTTCCACATCTCCATCCTTCCACAACACAGGAAGTTCCTGAGGTTCGACGTCACCCGTATCAGGTTCTTCCGTTTGGCCTAGCACTCTCTCCCCGTACGTTCACAAGATGTATAGACGCTGCCCTGGCGCCGTTGCGCCTCCAGGGCATACGCATCCTCAATTACATCGACGATTGGTTGATTCTGGCTCCGTCGGAGCATCTAGCGGTTCGGCATCGAGATGTCGTTCTGGCTCACATCAACAAACTGGGGTTGAGGCTCAATGCCGGGAAGAGTGTGCTGTCGCCGGTACAGGTGACCACTTTCCTGGGCGTAGTCTGGGATTCGACCACGATGCGGGCACATCTGTCTCCTGCACGTGTGGCGTCAATCCTTGCTGCCGTCGAGCAGGTGAGGCTAGGCCAGTCACTCACTGTGAAACAGTTTCAGAGACTGTTGGGTCTGCTGGCAGCAGCGTCCAACGTTATTCCTTGCGGCCTGCTGTTCATGAGACCGTTACAGTGGTGGCTCAGAACCAAGGGGTTCTCCCCGAGGGGAAACCAGTTCCGCATGATCATTGTTACGCGGCGTTGTCTCCGCATGCTGGTCATGTGGAGGAAGCCTTGGTGTTGGGAGCTCCGTGTCGTCGTGTTACACTAACGACGGATGCCTCGATTCTAGTACCGTCCGTTATTCCTTACGGCGTTTCTAGTACCGTCCTCCTGGCTCTGCGGTCGGAATTGACCCAAATCGCTTCACAAACTCATAACGGAGTTCGCTAAAATATTGGTGGGGACAATTTAGTCATGTTAAAATGTTGTTGAGGACATGTCCCCAGCGTCCCCCCATAAACCTACGCCCATGTGAGGCACTTTCTTGCAGGATTTCACTGAACATATCAGACAACGAGGGTGCATGCCCCTCATCTAGTGCAGAGAGACGAGTCTTTTTTTCCGCGCTCTGATTTCCGTGCGCAGGCTGCTCCGTGCGCTGCTGCTCCGTGCCCTACTGCTCCGTGCCCTACTGCTCCGTGCCCTACTGCTCGGTGCGCTATTGCTCCGTCTCCACGCGGGTTCTCCGCATCCATCGCCGCCTGGATCATTTCTCGTGCGCGCTGCTTTATTTCTGCATCCAAGTAATGGTCTTTATAACGCGGATCAAGTACAGTCGCGATGAAGTGCAGAGGATCCGAATAGATCACAACATATTTCAGCCGTATTGTTTCGGTGATAAAAGTATTTCGGCCGAAAACCGAAAATGCCCTTTTGGGCCATTTTCGGCCGAAAATTTTCGGTGGCCGAATATTCGGTGCATCCCTATTAAATACTATTTCTGGTAACGAAATTACATTATATTTCATGTTTCAGTCCTTGGTCGACAACCGCATGTAATGTAAACATTAGCCAATCCATGCTAGTTAGTTAGTTACAGTACACATGCTAGTGAGTTGGTTTCAGCCAGTTAGAAAAACCAACAATGAACAGAATATATTTATATATATTAAATTGAGAATATGTTCTCTACGTGCTCACCTGGTTAAATAAAGGTTAAATAAAAAAATAAAGATTGATGAATTTCCAGATAAACTGCATTCTCTCCTTACAGATGTTTTTACATATTTTTTCTTTGCTACAGTAAGTATTGTCTTTGTGGATAATCATAGATGTAGTGGTGATATATATATATATATGGTGATATATAGATGTAGTGGTGAGATATATATATATATGGTGATATATAGATGTAGTGGTGAGATATATATATATATATATGGTGATATATAGATGTAGTGGTGATATATATATATATATATATATGGTGATATATAGATGTAGTGGTGATATATATATATATATGGTGATATATAGATGTAGTGGTGAGATATATATATATATGGTGATATATAGATGTAGTGGTGAGATATATATATATATATATATGGTGATATATAGATGTAGTGGTGAGATATATATATATATATATGGTGATATATAGATGTAGTAGTGAGATATATATATATATATATGGTGATATATAGATGTAGTGGTGATATATAGATGTAGTGGTGATATATATATATATATATATATATATATATATATATATATATATATATATATATATATATGGTGATATATAGATGTAGTGGTGAGATATATATATATATATATGGTGATATATAGATGTAGTGGTGATATATAGATGTAGTGGTGATATATATATATATATATATATATATATATATATATATATATATATAGTAATATATAGATGTAGTGGTGAGATATATATATATATATATATATATATATATATATATATATATATATATATGGTGATATATAGATGTAGTGTATCTATGGCGGATATAAGGCTCAGGAATCGGAGTCCAGGAAAAGTCTCAGCTGACAGTCCTATAAGGATGTCACCAGTTAGCTATGTAGATAAGGACAGCCTCAAAGTTCGTTTTTTCCACACACCTTACTATCCTCAAACTGCTTCAATTTCTCTCCTACTTCAACTCTTCAATGGAACAATAACGGCCAGGTGCTAAAAAACTAGAAAATCGCATTAGATTCGGACTATTTACTGTGCCTTCATTGACGTTGGTGCATTAAAAAGGATTGGGTCCCCGAAGCAAGATGGCGGCTCTATTGACATATTCGTACTAATGAACAATGGTAACGAATGCGACATCTATTGTTTATATCTATGTCAATAGACAATGTCATCCATTTCTACCAAACATTCTCCAAAAACGTTTTATTCATGTTTATTGCTTGTTGACTATTATTTGACTATAATTTTGTATGCTTGTTCGTGTTCAAACCTTGTTCGCAACTGCTAGATGTGAGTTTGTAAAATGTGATTTGAGTTTGGTTTATTCTACATGACAACATGGTGATTAATTGTTATTCTTATTATTCTTTGTGTATATTTTTCATAGAGTCAGATTTTGTGTGTTAAATATTTATTATGCAAGACAGTGACATTTTTACAGAGAGTCATAAAATGTAGTCTTGTGGTTAGTGGTAGACACTAATGTGAAATAGAGGTTGTGAACATCTGTAATAGCTGGTCTTGGCCAGCAGGGGGTAATGTCAAACAGAACACATGTTTTTATTGGTTTGGATGTTGTTCTGTCTAGAAACAACCACTACACGATGTGCACTTGTGAATACATCTAAGAGGATTGATCTGATTTATCAATCTGATTCATTGATCGGATACATTGATCTGATTCATTGATCTGATACTCTGATTCATTGATCTGTAACATTGATCTGATTCATTGATCTGACACATTGATATGATGCATTGATCTGATACATTTATATAATTCATTGATCTGATACATTGATCTGATTCATTTATCTGATACTCTGATTCATTGATCTGTAACATTGATCTGATTCATTGATCTGTAACATTGATCTGATTCATTGATATGATACATTTATCTGATTCATTGATATGATACATTTATCTGATAGATTGATCTGATTCATTTATCTGATACATTGATCTGATTCATTGATCTGATTCATCAAGCCTATGGGTTTTAAAACCTCTCCTCCAGGATTTACAGACATGTCAACATGTTTGTCGTAACCAGAAGCTATTGACTTTTCACAATTCAAGGTTTAACATTTTAGTTTAATTCGTTAAATGTCTGAGTGTAACTACCCAATAAGAGTTTTAACACCCCAACATGTTCTCTGTAAATAGAAATTCTCCGGGGTCTAACGCATTCCCGCGGGAACGAATTAAATAAAAGATATATTTTTCTTTTCTCCGTTTTTTCCGATCCGTCTTGGCAGATGTTCAATAACACAATTAGCCCGAGCAGGCGGACATGTCGGCCCGGCTATCTCACTAATGACCCACCGCTCCAACCTCCCACTCTCCTCTCTCCCCCAGCAGGACCCAATCTCTCCCCGAGCAGGACCCAATCTCTCCCCGAGCAGGACCCAATCTCTCCCCCAGCTCGACCCAATCTTTCCCCCCAGCTCGACCCAATCTCTCTCCCATGCAGCAGGGCGGCAGCCCCTCCACTGCAGCTGCGGTCTTGGGGTGTTTATTCTCTACCCGGTGGTCCAGTCTGGTAGGTCACCGTGAGGAGAGGGTCGGGGAGCACCTAGGTTGGAACGGGTCTGGGATAATCAGTTTGTGAGGAACACATTATTGCAACACCTTTCTCGGTGTGTATAGACAATGTCCTAATATAAGTGTTTTAGTAATGTTAGATAAATAAATACACGTAAGACTGCATTCCTTCCAAATGTGTATCTGGGAAGTTGATGAAATCATTTCGACATATTTAGAGCAGCAAGAGAGATAAAATGTGTATATTTTATATGATTTAATAATAACAGAAGGTTAATACATTATTTAACCACCAGACAAGGTTTAAATATAGCCTACCGGTAATTTAGACTGATATGTGAGACTTGGTTGGCCTCTAACTTTTCATGCACATGTTATTTATATGCTTCCCATGTCGCTGTTGCAAATGAGAAATTGTTCTCAATCGGTTAAATTGTTCTCAACCTGGTTGAATAATGGTTAAAAAAATAAATATTATGGTGACGTCTAAGACAATAACCAGGCCTATCAAGAAACATGTATTAATTCATTAAAAAACAATGACAAAACGCCACGCCTAAGAATTTCATTGTATAACCTGTTATTGTAATGACAAATAAACACCCTTGAACCAAGTCTATACTGATTCATATTTTCGGCCTATTTATAAATTCTGCCGTAGCCTATATTAGCAACAAATACTGACAATTAAAGCGAAATGATAATTTATATTATATGACTTAGAATATATTTAGCATTTTACGTGTGTCTTTATTCCTCGTTGCTACAAATGTTCATTAACAGACTGTCTTTCTCGGATCATCGGATGAGAGATAAGACTCTGACATTCTGCCCCTCTCTATGTTTGAGTTGGCACTCCCCCTGCCAATCATGGACATTGAAAGCACCTGTGTTTTTCTCCACACCTGTTTTCTGTTTCCTCGTTAGTCCAGGTATTTAGTTCGACCTGTTCTGTCTGTCGGTGTTGGGGCATTGTATGTATGTACTAACTGGTCCATGTGACGGACTAGATTACCAGATCCCTGGTTTGAGAGCCGGTTCTGTATTTTTTCCGGTACGTTCGTTTGTTTTCACAGTTGAGTTGGATCCTGTTTAAGGTACGGTGCGATCCGTTTTAGATCCACTGCTTTATTTTACAACTCAATGTGTTTTCAGTTCGGTACCTTGTCTTGCCCGTAGTCAAATAAAGAATGTGTTTTACTCAAGAATCTCTGCGCCTGTGTCCTCTACCTATAGGCTACCTGAGTACAATCGTGACAGCAGTGCTCTCAAACAAGATCAACGGTGTCCCAAATGGTGCCCTATTGCCGAGGGCAAAATAACCATAGGGCCCTAGTTAAAATTAAATATATAGTGTCCGCTTTGTTACACACGCCCTATGTATGTATGTATGTATAAATATATATATATAGCGTTATGAGCGTGTTCCCACCAAAGGATCACAACAATAACAGTGTTTTAATGGACGGATGGAGGAGCTTGTTATTACATGACGAGCCGCTCTGTTCTGCTCAATCCAACACAAGCAGGAGTTATCTCTTTGTGTGTGTGTGTGTGTGTGTGTATAAAGTGTAGCTGCACAGTGACACCGGCTGTCTCGGCCTCCTTTCCTCTCCCTCACCCTCTCCCCACCCCCTCTACAACCCTCCTACTCACATCAGGGCGAGCTGCATAAATATCTGTCTGCCGTGTGTAAACAGTGCGGTCATAACCCGTGTGAATTAAACAAGGCGTCTGGAACAGGATTAAGCACCAAGCTCACAGTTACCACATTCAAAATAGCTGACCTTAAATCGACCAACCGACATAGTCCAGTTTTACAACAAAAAAACATGTATCAACATATACATTAAGAAACCCGCGGGAACAATATGTAAAGCACCTTTTAACCACGCCAATGTAAAATTGGATTTTTAAATACAAATCTGTGTTAAACCGCATAGCGCATAAAGAAAAATTAAGACTCAACCCGAGCCAAAAATATATCTTTAAAATAATTACCGAATCGTTTCAGATCGTGATTTGTTGGAATTGATTGCAGATGTTTGTTTATCTATTGTCAGCCATATCTAGATAGCAGATATCCATTGTTAACATTTGGAGTGCTTATCTAATTGGTCGCTCCTCGAGTTCAGATCCGTATTGAGGGATCGGTCAAGATAACTCGGGTTAAAGGTCAGCTGGAGGATAAAACAATACAAGGTGCCTGGAATGTATATTCCCGTTTGTCCAAAATTCTGGATAAGACATTTAGCCTATGATCATATGAATATATTTTATTTAGACCTAGAAAATCTGTCTATTCAATTGGGCCTGAATTGGACACATTTTCACGTGCGCTTCCAAAGCAGTGAAAGTATTTTGTGACAAGCCACAAGTTTTATAAAGCACATTAAGAATAATAAAAATGAGTACAAAACACACACATCAAATGTCCTCGAACCAGCAAAGACAACAAGTGAAAACTTTAAATATAACATCATTGTCTCTATGAACCCGCGCAAGTTTTCATGCACTCCTGAATATTCCCAGTCCACATTTAGGAGAGATGAAGTGTATTTCTGCACATCTGAAAATATGTTGTCCATCCGTTAACCCTTAACTGTAATGTCCATCCGCTAACCCTTAACTTTAATGTCCATCCGTTAACCCTTAACTGTAATGTCCATCCGTTAACCCTTAACGGTAATGTCCATCCGCTAACATTTAACTGTAATGTCCATCCGTTAACCCTTAACGGTAATGTCCATCCGTTAACCCTTAACTGTAATGTCCATCCGTTAACCCTTAACTGTAATGTCCATCCGCTAACCCTTAACTGTAATGTCCATCCGCTAACCCTTAACTGTAATGTCCATCCGCTAACCCTTAACTGTAATGTCCATCCGTTAACCCTAAACTGTAATGTCCACCCGTTAACCCTTAACGGTCTTGTCCATCCGTTAACCCTTAACTGTAATGTCCATCCGTTAACCCTTAACGGTAATGTCCATCCGTTAACCCTTAACTGTAATGTCCATCCGCTAACCCTTAACTGTAATGTCCATCCGCTAACCCTTAACTGTAATGTCCATCCGTTCACCCTTAACTGTAATGTCCATCCGTTAACCCTTAACTGCAATGTCCATCCGCTAACCCTTAACTGTAATGTCCATCCGTTAACCCTAAACTGTAATGTCCACCCGTTAACCCTTAACGGTCTTGTCCATCCGTTAACCCTTAACTGTAATGTCCATCCGTTAACCCTTAACGGTAATGTCCATCCGTTAACCCTTAACTGTAATGTCCATCCGCTAACCCTTAACTGTAATGTCCATCCGTTAACCCTTAACGGTAATGTCCATCCGTTAACCCATAACGGTCTTGTCCATCAGTTAACCCTTAACTGTAATGTCCATCCGTTAACCCTTAACTGTAATGTCCATCCGTTAACCCTTAACTGTAATGTCCATCCGTTAACCCTTAACGGTCATGTCCATCCGTTAACCCTTAACTGTAATGTCCATCCGTTAACCCTTAACTGTAATGTCCAACCGTTAACCCTTAACGGTAATGTCCATCCGTTAACCCTTAACTGTAATGTCCATCCGTTAACCCTTAACGGTAATGTCCATCCGTTAACCCTTAACTGTAATGTCCACCCGTTAACCCTTAACTGTAATGTCCATCCGTTAACCCTTAACTGTAATGTCCATCCGTTAACCCTTAACAGTAATGTCCATCCGCTAACCCTTAACTGTAATGTCCATCCGTTAACCCTTAACGGTAATGTCCATCCGTTAACCCTTAACTGTAATTTCCATCCGTTAACCCTTAACTGTAATGTCCATCCGCTAACCCTTAACTGTAATGTCCATCCATTAACCCTAAACGGTCATGTCCATCCGTTAACCCTTAACGGTCATGTCCATCCGTGAACCCTAACGGTCATGTCCATCCATTAACCCTTAACTGTAATGTCCATCCGTTAACCCTTAACTGTAATGTCCATCCGTTAACCCTTAACGGTCATGTCCATCCGTTAACCCTTAACTGTAATGTCCATCCGTTAACCCTTAACTGTAATGTCCACCCGTTAACCCTTAACGGTCTTGTCCATCCGTTAACCCTTAACTGTAATGTCCATCCGTTAACCCTTAACGGTAATGTCCATCCGTTAACCCTTAACGGTAATGTCCATCCGTTAACCCTTAACTGTAATGTCCATCCGCTAACATTTAACTGTAATGTCCATCCGCTAACCCTTAACTGTAATGTCCATCCGTTAACCCTTAACGGTAATGTCCATCCGTTAACCCATAACGGTCTTGTCCATCAGTTAACCCTTAACTGTAATGTCCATCCGTTAACCCTTAACTGCAATGTCCATCCGTTAACCCTTAACTGTAATGTCCATCCGTTAACCCTTAACTATAATGTCCATCCGTTAACCCTTAACTGTAATGTCCATCCGTTAACCCTTAACTGTAATGTCCATCCGTTAACCCTTAACTGTAATGTCCATCCGTTAACCCTTAACTGTAATGTCCATCCGTTAACCCTTAACTGTAATGTCCATCCGTTAACCCTTAACGGTAATGTCCATCCGTTAACCCTTAACTGTAATGTCCATCCGTTAACCCTTAACGGTAATGTCCATCCGTTAACCCTTAACTGTAATGTCCATCCGTTAACCCTTAACTGTAATGTCCATCCGTTAACCCTTAACTGTAATGTCCATCCGTTAACCCTTAACTGTAACGTCCATCCGTTAACCCTTAACTGTAACGTCCATCCGTTAACTCTTAACTGTAACGTCCATCCGTTAACCCTTAACTGTAACGTCCATCCGTTAACTCTTAACGTTCACGTCCATCCGTTAACTCTTAGCGTTAATGTCCATCCGTTAACTCTTAACGTTAATGTCCATCCGTTAACTCTTAACGTTAATGTCCATCCAAATCCGTTTTCATGAGGCAGGTGTCCCACACAACCTCGTGGTGTTCAGCAGATCTTTCAAATCGTTCTCTGGTTTACCGGCGACCATAAATGGCCACGTCTGAAGGATAAAGAAACAACACATTAACACACAAACACATTAACACACTAACCCATTAACACATTAACACACTAACACATTAACACACTAACCCATTAACACATTAACACACTAACACACTAACCCATTAACACATTAACACATTAACACACTAACACACTAACCCATTAACACATTAACACACTAACCCATTAACACATTAACACACTAACCCATTAACACATTAACCCATTAACACACTAACCCATTAACACATGAACACACTAACACATGAACACACTAACACATTAACACACTAACACAGTAACTAACACATCAACAACACATTAACACATTAACACACTACCACTTCAGAGACGATTTGGAATTATATTTTTATTCATTAAATTAAACGGTTTCTTATTCTTTATATTGCACTAAATATACTGCAAAAGAAAAACACCAATTATTCACGGCCTATGCATACAATAACATAACAATCCGATAGGACGAAGCAGCTGTTTCAGAATTGTCCATGTTGTGAAAGTATATACATGTGAAATATTATATTTAGGCACTATGAGCTAGACTATTATAGGCCGAGCCGATTTAGAACATACAAATGGCCATTTGGTTAAAGTAAAGTGAAATTAAAATTAAGTTATATTTTATATACTGTTGATGGCATTTGAAACAAACAAACAAAACCATTTTCAACCAATATATCTAATATAATATATATCTAATATAATCTATTAATGTGACTGTTTCTAATATAATTTATTAATGTGACTGTTTCTCACCAGGTTGAATATATCTAATATAATCTATTAATGTGACTGTTTCTAATATAATTTATTAATGTGACTGTTTCTCACCAGGTTGAATATATCTAATATAATCTATTAATGTGACTATTTCTAATGTAATCTATTAATGTGACTGTTTCTCACCAGGTTCACAGGGTGAATATATCTAATATAATTTATTAATTTGACTGTTTCTCACCAGGTTTAATATATCTAATATAATCTATTAATGTGACTGTTTCTAATGTAATCTATTAATGTGACTGTTTCTCACCAGGTTCACAGGGTGAATATATCTAATATAATTTATTAATTTGACTGTTTCTCACCAGGTTTAATATATCTAATATAATCTATTAATGTGACTGTTTCTAATTTAATCTATTAATGTGACTGTTTCTCACCAGGTTCACAGGGTAAATATATCTAATATAATCTATTAATGTGACTGTTTCTAATTTAATCTATTAATGTGACTGTGTCTCACCAGGTTCACAGGGTGAATATATATAATATAATCGATTAATGTGACTGTTTCTCACCAGGTTCACAGGGTGAATATATCCGTTCTCGTATTTATCGTTGGCTAGGATCTGCCTCAGGTGTGCTATATAGCTGGAGGCCAGTCGGAGCGTGTCCAGTTTGGACAGCTTGGTGTCTGGGGGAACCCAGGGTAGGGTCGTCTTCAGACGGGAGAAGGCCTTGGACAGCACGCGCATCCTCGCCCGTTCACGCGCATTGGCTGCGTTCCTCTGTACGTGCTTTCCGCCACCACAACCCTCGTGCGCCACGCCAGTTGACGCCGTTTTTCTACCGGACGATATTTTCCGTTTCTTCCCCGGGGTAACCTTCCCGTTATTGGACGCTCCCTCGCAGTTTGAGCTCTCCCCCGCGCTCTCGTTGGACGTACCGGAGTCTTTAGGAGAACCACACTTCAGGATGCCGTCCAGAAGCTCGTCATCGACGTCGCTAAGCGACCCGGTTGACATCGTCAGTTGTCGGTTGGCCGGTTGATCTCAGCAGAACATATGTGGCACAGGATGGACCGTCCCGGACGGGTTGAGAGGTGTGGAGAAAGAGGAGTCCTCCTCCAGGAGTCCCGGGGCGCACACGAACCGGAACCGCGTGTTGGAGGATATGGAGGTAACTTTACGCACGCGCCCTTACGGTTCTGACCATTTATCTCCATGACCGGGGGCGTGACAGTGAGGAGAGCCAAGTGCAGAGGAGGAGGAGGAGGAGGAGGAGACCGCGAGTGATGGATGAACATTTACACATCACCCTAAATGCAAACTGTTACAAGTGGATGCTGTATATTATAATAACGATGTCCTTTTAATAATATTTATTTTATGACAGTAATCATTAACATCCGACCGAAACAGGATGAACATCTCATTTCAATTGGACTCTTGGTGAGCCCAAACCCTAATAATGCGCAGAAAGACGATGGCACAATAAAACAGATACTCTTTACTCAATACTCATATATTTAAAAAATAATCATCAGATCATGTCTGTGCACCGTGTATTGATTTAACATCCATGGATTAAAGATAGAATTATTTTGACAAATACATTAATTAATTTTTTTGTTGGTTAAGAAAAAATACAAATCCAACTAAATAGATACCGGCCTAGTCTAATATTCAGGCTGAATTAAACACGTTAATGGATTCGATACATGTAGCACAAGAGCTCGTCTCTTATTAGAGGCTCTTATTTTCGATGCTATAAGGAAAAAGCACACAGCGATAATTGTTCAAATGTATTTATTTCATTAAATAAACGAAATGTAACAACGAAATTCAAATGACCCAATAGTGTACAATACATTCCGCATTAAATAACATCCAAGCCATGGATGTGCGCACTATGCAGAACATTTGGTTACATTTTGGATACAGCCTGTCATCGACAGACTCTGTCATCCACAGACTCTGTTATCCACAGCCTCTGTCATCCACAGCCTCTGTCATCCACAGCCTTTAGGGAGGACCTCGCCACTTTCAGCACCGCTGCCTCTAATGGGATTGCAGCGCGAATCAAGGGGGTGTCGAGGGGGTCTCAGATGGCCCGGGTTGGCGCCTACGGTCCCTTGGATGTAATAGATACCGGGGATCCCCGGAAACCACAAGCCCCTGTTTGGCCTCAGACGTCTTTCCACACCGATTCCACCCAAATCCGCGACCGGCCGAGACCAAACATCAGGCGTTATGTGCAGCAGCTAAGTGGTGGACTAAGAGCGGGTGAAGGTAACCCCCCCCGGTGATGTATAGGACACACATGCAGGCTTACAGGATGTGACCTCCCGGCATCCTTCACTGTCCGGTCATCTGAAGTGCTTCTGTAGTCTGAACCAATCAGTGACTCGGGTTTATTGTTCATTCTGAACCTGTTGCGAAACATATTTGGGATTCATTCAAGGCTCTTGAAATTGTCTCTATCTCGCTGTGTGTGTGTGTGTGTGTATGTGTGTAGGAGCTGACGTGATGTGTCTCCAGAGGCTTGACCTCTTACCTCTAACCCCTGTCTTCAGCTATCCAACCAAACAGCTTCGGCATGTAACCTCTCCCAAACTATAAAAACACACATAGATTATGTGTTTGTACCAACTGGCACCCTATTTTTTGACAGTGCACTATTACAGACAAGGGTCATATAACGAAATAATATGTTATTTGGTAGACAATCACTTTCAATCATTTGAAGTGTTATCTTATATACTCTTTTGTTTTCCCCTATAATTGTGTCTGTGTCTGTTTGTGTGTGTGTGTGTGTGTGTGCGCATCCAGATGAAGAGCAAAGCCCAACACAACCATGTGAAAACATAACATATTTGAATGCTATCTTTTCCTCAACAGAGGGTACACAGGCGGAGAATACCAGACAGGACTCAAAATGAAGAAACATCCTGACTTTGTGCAGACGCCAGAGAGCATGGCCTGTAAACTGATGTTCCAGTCAGACCTGGCTCTCCAATGAAGACAGGTCAGCCAGAGCACACTGTCCAGAACATCTAGTGGAAACCGAGCTGCATCCCTCACCATCAAACCAAACACTATCAAGCTTTTGTATCCTTTGTGTGAAATCAGTGTGACATGTCAAACCACAGAAGCACGATTTGTGGTCGCTTGCTAATCGGAAAGGGGAACCAGAGGAGCACAAACAACTTTGTACACACAACTTAAAAACAGAGACACTCAACAGTAGCAGGTCTCAGAAACAGTCTATAGCCTGTACCCCACATTAATATATAATCTGATCTATAATCTGTACCCCACATTAATATATAGCCTGTACCCCACATTGATATATAGTCTGATCTATAGTCTGTACCCCACATTAATATATACCCTGTACCCCACATTAATATATAGTCTGATCTATAGTCTGTACCCGACATTAATATATACCCTGTACCCCACATTAATATATAGTCTGATCTATAGTCTGTACCCGACATTAATATATAGTCTGTACCCCACATTAATATATAGTCTGATCTATAGTCTGTACCCCACATTAATATATAGCCTGTACCCCACATTAATATATAGTCTGATCTATAGTCTGTACCCCAAATTAATATATAGCATGTACCCCACATTAATATATAGTCTGATCTATAGTCTGTACCCCACATTAATATATAGCCTGTACCCCACATTAATATATAGTCTGATCTATAGTCTGTACCCCACATTAATATATAGCCTGTACCCCACATTAATATATAGTCTGATCTATAGTCTGTACCCCACATTAATATATAGCCTGTACCCCACAGTAATATATAGTCTGATCTACAGTCTGTACCCCACATTAATATATAGTCTGATCTATAGTCTGGACCCCACATTCAAATATAATCTGTACCCCACATTAATATATAGCCTGTACCCCACATTAATATATAGTCTGATCTATAGTCTGTACCCCACATTAATATATAGCCTGTACCCCACAGTAATATATAGTCTGATCTATAGTCTGTACCCCACATTAATATATAGTCTGATCTATAGTCTGTACCCCACATTCAAATATAATCTGTACACCACATTAATATATAGTCTGTACCCCACATTAATATATAGCTTATACCCCACATTAATATATAGTCTGATCTATAGTCTGTACCCCACATTAATATATAGCCTGTACCCCCCCTTTAATATATAGTCTAATATATAGCCTGTACCCCACATTAATATATAGTTTGATCTATAGTCTGTACCCCACATTAATATATACCCTGTACCCCACATTAATATATAGTCTGATCTATAGTCTGTACCCCACATTAATATATAGCCTGTACCCCACGTTAATATATAGTCTGATCTATAGTCTGTACCCCACATTAATATATAGTCTGATCTATAGTCTGTACCCGACATTAATATATAGCCTGTACCCCACATTAATATATAGTCTGATCTATAGTCTGTACCCCACATTAATATATAGCCTGTACCCCACAGTAATATATAGTCTGATCTATAGTCTGTACCCCACATTAATATATAGTCTGATCTATAGTCTGTACCCCACATTCAAATATAATCTGTACACCACATTAATATATAGTCTGTACCCCACATTAATATATAGCTTATACCCCACATTAATATATAGTCTGATCTATAGTCTGTACCCCACATTAATATATAGCCTGTACCCCCCCTTTAATATATAGTCTAATATATAGCCTGTACCCCACATTAATATATAGTTTGATCTATAGTCTGTACCCCACATTAATATATACCCTGTACCCCACATTAATATATAGTCTGATCTATAGTCTGTACCCCACATTAATATATAGCCTGTACCCCACGTTAATATATAGTCTGATCTATAGTCTGTACCCCACATTAATATATAGTCTGTACCCCACATTAATATATAGTCTGATCTATAGTCTGTACCCGACATTAATATATAGCCTGTACCCCACATTAATATATAGTCTGATCTATAGTCTGTACCCCACATTAATATATAGCCTGTACCGCACATTAATATATAGTCTGATCTATAGTCTGTACCCCACATTAATATATAGCCTGTACCCCACATTAATATATAGTCTGATCTATAGTCTGTACCCGACATTAATATATAGCCTGTACCCCACATTAATATATAGTCTGATCTATAGTCTGTACCTGACATTAATATATAGCCTGTACCCCACATTAATATATAGTCTGATCTATAGTCTGTACCCCAAATTAATATATTGCCTGTACCACACATTAATATATAGTCTGATCTATAGCCTGTACCCCACATTAATATATAGTCTGATCTATAGTCTGTACCCGACATTAATATATAGCCTGTACCCCACATTAATATATAGTCTGATCTATAGTCTGTACCCCACATTAATATATAGTCTGTACCCCACATTAATATATAGTCTGATCTATAGTCTGTACCCCACATTAATATATAGCCTGTACCCCCCCTTTAATATATAGTCTAATATATAGCCTGTACCCCACATTAATATATAGTTTGATCTATAGTCTGTACCCCACATTAATATATACCCTGTACCCCACATTAATATATAATCTGATCTATAGTCTGTACCCCACATTAATATATAGCCTGTACCCCACGTTAATATATAGTCTGATCTATAGTCTGTACCCCACATTAATATATAGTCTGTACCCCACATTAATTTATAGCCATACCCCACATTAATATATAGTCTGATCTATAGTCTGTACCCCACATTAATATATAGCCTGTACCCCACATTAATATATAGTCTGATCTATAGTCTGTACCCCACATTAATATATAGCCTGTACCCCACATTAATATATAGTCTGATCTATAGTCTGTACCCCACATTAATATATAGCCTGTACCCCACATTAATATATAGTCTGATCTATAATCTGTACCCCACATTAATATATAGCCTGTACCCCACATTAATATATAGTCTGTACCCCACAATAATATATAGCCTGTACCCCACATTAATATATAGTCTGATCTATAGTCTGTACCCCACATTAATATATAGCCTGTACCCCACATTAATATATAGCCTGTAACCCACAGTAATATATAGTCTGATCTATAGTCTGTACCCCACATTAATATATAGTCTGTACCCCACATTAATATATAGCCTGTACCCCACATTAATATATAGTCTGATCTATAGTCTGTACCCCACATTCATATATGTAGTCTGATCTATAGTCTGTACCCCAAATTAATATATAGCATGTACCCCACATTAATATATAGCCTGTACCCCACATTAATATATAGTCTGATCTATAGTCTGTACCCCACATTCATATATAGTCTGATCTATAGTCTGTACCCCACATTCATATATGTAGTCTGATCTATAGTCTGTACCCCACATAAATATATAGCCTGTACCCCACATTAATATATAGTCTGATCTATAGTCTGTACCCCACATTCACTTTGAACTGTCTATAGTCTGTACCCCTCATTCACTCTGAACTATCTATAGTCTGTACCCCACATAAATATATAGCCTGTACCCCACATTCACATTCACTCTGAACTGTCTATAGTCTGTACCCCACATTCACTCTGAACTGTCTATAGTCTGTACCCCTCATTCACTCTGAACTATCTATAGTCTGTACCCCACATAAATATATAGCCTGTACCCCACATTCACATTCACTCTGAACTGTCTATAGTCTGTACCCCACATTCACATTCACTCTGAACTATCTATAGCCTGTACCCCACATTCATATTCACTCTGAACTATCTATAGTCTGTACCCCACATTCATATTCACTCTGAACTATCTATAGCCTGTACCCCACATTCATATTCACTCTGAACTATCTATAGTCTGTACCCCACATTCACTCTGAACTATCTATAGTCTGTACCCCACATTCATATTCACTCTGAACTATCTATAGTCTGTACCCCACATTCATATTCACTCTGAACTATCTATAGCCTGTACCCCACATTCACATTCACTCTGAACTATCTATAGCCTGTACCCCACATTCATATTCACTCTGAACTATCTATAGCCTGTACCCCACATTCACTCAGAACTGTCTATAGCCTGTACCCCACATTCACATTCACTCTGAACTATCTATAGTCTGTACCCCACATTCATATTCACTCTGAACTATCTATAGCCTGTACCCCACATTTACATTCACTCTGAACTATCTATAGCCTGTACCCCACATTCATATTCACTCTGAACTATCTATAGCCCGTACCCCACATTCACTCAGAACTGTCTATAGCCTGTACCCCACTTTCACATTCACTTTGAACTTTAGAGATTTGCACATTCACACCCTACTTATTTATGTATTACATATTCGATAATTTGTTGATTTCTATTGTTTGTAATCATTCTCTAAGTGTG
This sequence comes from Dallia pectoralis, assembly GCA_029465975.1. Classification (NCBI taxonomy): domain Eukaryota; kingdom Metazoa; phylum Chordata; class Actinopteri; order Esociformes; family Umbridae; genus Dallia; species Dallia pectoralis. The sequence continues at coordinate 1,072,234 of CM055734.1, forward strand.
TATTTAGTGTTGCAGTAACGGGTCAGAACAAATCGCTTGTTTGTTATTATCAGATTTGGCGAATAAAACTCCTTCTGATATTGATCTATTTTAAACGAATTAGTTAACAAAAGTATGTCTCTGTAGTTAAAAATATCTTAGGTTGGCGTGGGTGGTGTCATTGAATTTTATCTGTTCATCCGGTCATCTGTTCATCATCATCCATTAATTGTAATGGCTCAGGAGGCTTCATTCATTTTATTTATTTAAACATGCAAAGTTTCAATTGATCATAAAGTTTGGGATAAGGTGAAATATTTAACAATTAAGTTGAATAAACAGGCTCTTTGTTTTACACTCATAGCATTTTGTTAGATCTTTAATAAAATGATAATGATGACACTTTTCTCATCCCTTTGCATGAAACTAACCAAGTTAGCGTTGGATCATTGCACCTGTTAAGCATCACATTTATATGTGCATTTGTTTTTCTCTTTATTGTGCAATTAACCTCTTCTTGACAGGGCCCCTGACCTTAATTTCTACCTAAAATGACTCACCCCAATCTAAATGGATATTGCTCTGGAACAGTAAGCAATATTAAATAAAGGGTATTTAAAAGAAAACATTCTGAATTTTGTGGAAATGTTCAATGAATTAAGGATAATGTAACACACAATATCTGACATGAGCTAAAACTAAAAAAAAAACATATGTTTCAGTGATTTAGAAATGTATATCTCAGACTCTGAATATCTGGAAAACACTTCCTATGTGTTCCCCTAGGTCTCAGCTTTATGCCAGGCTTTGTTGTTTCAAGTCTCTGTCTCAATATAATCTCACATTATTATTATTATATCACTTTTTGACCACCCTATCTCCTCCCACAGTTTTTGCACTAGATGGACAAAAAAGGTGCGACCCGAACCCTATTTTGTTGGCATTGACTTGCAGAAGGTTCCGTTATGTAGTTTACAAAATATTAACGATATTGTCGCTAATTAATTAATCCTCATGAAATACATTGACGGTATCTTCAAAACTAGAGTGTGAGAGCCCGTTCAGCAGAAAATGTAGAGAACATTTGTAAACTGCTACTGCTGCCTGAGTTTCAACCCTTTACACACAAATGGCATATCAAAACGTTCAGCTATTTGTGCTGTCACTCAAAATGTTCAAATATAAGCTGTAACATAAATAGTTATTACGTAATGTCCTTTTGTTTCCAACTAACGCCTCCCCATAGAAAGCCATTAAAACCATTTGAATCTGCAATCTAGAAATCAACTTCTAGTGAGTGTTTTTTTGGTCGTTTGTAAATTGTGATAGCGCATTTCTAAGGTTACAGATACATATTATACATCAAAATGTAGGCCTGGTTCTTAGGATTCTCATGATGTAATTGTTTAAACTGTGAAAGTAATACTTGGGCTAGTAGAGCTAATAGTATACGACCATGCTTGAATCTATTAAACTGACACAGACAGTTGTCACTAGCTGCGTTTGCTTGTTGCTGATTGGCCAAATGGATTGAACATTCTGGAAGGGCGTGTGTGGAAGGAGCACGCTCTGATAACATGAGAACGTGTGTATATGACCATGCCTGAATCTATTCAACTGACACAGGCATGATTGGCAGGCAACAGGTACAAACACTAGCTGCAGCTGCTGCTGTATGTTGAATGGGTAAGCTCTGTCTGTAGCTAGCTACTCCTGTAAGTGTATGCATACATTCAAACAACAACATTAGCATGTTAGCTAGCATTAGCGTGCTAGCTAGCTAGCTACTCCTGTATATGTATGCTCCATCACTGTGTAGCCAGTACTGTATGTGTAGGCTCACTCAAACAACTAGACAGGTTGCAATGCTGTTTAACAGGTTACTAAGTTGGTTAAAAGGCTGGTTACCATGCTTAATAGGCAGGTTGCTATGTTTGTTAATAGGCAGGTTACATGCTGCTTAAAAGGCAGGTTATTATGGAGTTTAATAGGCAGGTTACATGCTGTTTAATAGACAGGTTATTATGCTGTTTAATAGGCAGGTTACATGCTGTATAATAGGGAGGTTACAATGCTGTTTAATATGCAGGTTACATGCTGTTTAATATGCAGGTTACATGCTGTTTAATATGCTGGTTACATGCTGTATAATAGGCAGGTTTTTATGCTGTATAATAGGCAGGTTATTAGGTTACATGCTGTATAATAGGCAGGTTACATGCTGTTTAATAGACAGGTTACATGCTGTTTAATAGGCAGGTTACATGCTGTTCAATAGGCTGGTTACATGCTGTTTAATATGCAGGTTATTAGGTTACATGCTGTATAATAGGCAGGTTACTAGGTTACATGCTGTATAATAGGCAGGTTACATGCTGTTTAATAGACAGGTTACATGCTGTTTAATAGGCAGGTTACATGCTGTTCAATAGGCTGGTTACATGCTGTTTAATAGGCAGGTTATTAGGTTACATGCTGTATAATAGGCAGGTTACTAGGTTACATGCTGTATAATAGGCAGGTTACATGCTGTTTAATAGACAGGTTACATGCTGTTTAATAGGCAGGTTACATGCTGTTTAATAGGCAGGTTACATGCAGTTCAATAGGCTGGTTACATGCTGTTTAATAGGCAGGTTACATGATGATATAGCAAATACATGGTGGGTAAAGGGAATAAGATAAAGAGACAGGGAAACAGAGAGTGTGAATGAGGTAGAGAGAGAGAGAGAGAGAGAGAGAGATGGTAGAGGGTGAGGTAGAAAGAGAAACAGAGAGTGTGAAGGAGGTAGAGAGAGAAGGGGGGAAGGTGGGGAAGGTAGAAAGAGAGATAACTGAGTTGGGGAGGTAGAGAGAGAGAGAGAGAGAGAGAGAGAGATGAGTTGAGGAGGTAGAGAGAGAGAGAGAGAGAGAGAGAGACATGAGTTGAGGAGGTAGAGAGGCCAATTTCCTCTTTTAATAAATATCCAAAAACGAGCCACCACATTTTATAATCATTTAAAAACAAGTGACCCCAACTCTTACCACCACAAAGCTCTCCAATGCCAAGAAGCGACCATAGAGAAGAGTCACCTTAGTCAGTTGATTCTGAGACTAAATTCTCAGACCAACCCTAACCCAAATAACCCTCAGACAATCTGGCCCAACCAAATTAGCAAAAAAACAAAAGGAAAAATATATCTCATATTGGAAAGACATTACAAAAAATCAAAGTAAATTCCAATGCTATTTGGCTCTAAACAGACAGTACACAGTGGCAAACTACCTGACCACTGTGACTGATAGAAAACTGAGGAAAACTTTAACTATGTATAGACTCAGCGAGCACAGCCTGGCCATAGAGACCGGTCGTCATAGACAAATCTGGCAACCCAGAGATGCCAGGCTGTGCTTACTCTGCCAACAGAGCAGAGTTGAAACGGAAGCACACTTTTTCTTAGAGTGTGAGTACTATGCTGATCTGCGGGACACTTTCTTTTCCCAAATCGAGGATAAGCATAAACAATTTAGAGAAACAAACGAAACAGAGAAAATGAAATACATACTGGGTGAGATAGACCAATATGTCGTCTATGGGGCAAAATATGTCGCATCATGCCACACCCGTAGGGACAGCCAGTTGACCCAACATTCTTAACACATCCACACACATCTTTACTACCTTGTAACTGATTAATGTTCATGTACATATGTTTAATTGTAATTACATTGTAAAGTGCTTTGGCAATATTGTTCATTTGTAACTTGCATGCCAATAAAGCCGAATTGAATTGAATTGAGAGAGAGAGAGATACCTGAGTTGAGGAGGTAGAGAGAGAGAGAGATACCTGAGTTGAGGAGGTAGAGAGAGAGAGATACCTGAGTTGAGGAGGTAGAGAGAGAGAGATACCTGAGTTGAGGAGGTAGAGAGAGAGAGAGAGAGAGATACCTGAGTTGAGGAGGTAGAGAGAGAGAGAGATACCTGAGTTTAGGAGGTAGAGAGAGAGAGATACCTGAGTTGAGGAGGTAGAGAGAGAGATACCTGAGTTGAGGAGGTAGAGAGAGAGAGATACCTGAGTTGAGGAGGTAGAGAGAGAGAGAGATACCTGAGTTGAGGAGGTAGAGAGAGAGAGAGATACCTGAGTTGAGGAGGTAGAGAGAGAGAGATATACCTGAGTTGAGGAGGTAGAGAGAGAGAGAGATACCTGAGTTTAGGAGGTAGAGAGAGAGAGAGATACCTGAGTTGAGGAGGTAGAGAGAGAGAGATACCTGAGTTGAGGAGGTAGAGGGAGAGAGATACCTGAGTTGAGGAGGTAGAGAGAGAGAGAGATACCTGAGTTGAGGAGGTAGAGAGAGAGATACCTGAGTTGAGGAGGTAGAGAGAAATACCTGAGTTGAGGAGGTAGAGAGAGAGAGAGAGAGAGAGAGAGGGAGGCAGAGAGAGAGACATGAGTTGAGAATGTTGAGAGAGAGATGGATTTGAGGTCTGTCTCCTGGGTGGTCTGAAGATCAAAGATCCTTAAGGGATAATAAAGTGGTCTAGATTAATGATCATCACTAGGTTAGCTCCTCCCCTGGGACATACTGAAATAGCACTCATAGTCTCTCACTACAGCCTGTTAGGGGTCTGTTATACACTCGCTCTGTGTGTCTCTCTGTTTTTCTTTTCTCCAACTGTTGAGGAAATGCGTGCATGGTCAGCTCTGTACATCAATTAGACCATGAGGATGGGTTGAAAACACTGCTGGCAATGTACAGTTTAAGATAATGTATAAAACACAATACTACTGAACGTGTACTGTAAATAAAACACAATACTACTGAACGTGTACTGTAAATAAAACACAATACTACTGAACGTGTACTGTAAATAAAACACAATACTACTGAACGTGTACTGTAAATAAAACACAATACTACTGAACGTGTACTGTAAATAAAACACAATACTACTGAACGTGTACTGTAAATAAAACACAATACTACTGAACGTGTAAAGCACTCTAACTTACAATATTGACTATCATTTATTACTCTCCTTTTTTCACAGTCACTAAACTAACAAAAACTGATG
>CM055734.1:1089765-1147265 GCA_029465975.1 Dallia pectoralis
TACAGGGAGATACAGGAGGATACAGGGAGATACAGGAGGATACAGGGAGATACAGGAGGATACAGGGAGATACAGGAGGATACAGGTAGATACAGGAGGATACAGGGAGATACAGGAGGATACAGGAGGATACAGGGAGATACAGGAGGATACAGGAGGATACAGGAGGATACAGGGAGATACAGGGAGATACAGGAGGATACAGGTAGATACAGGAGGATACAGGTAGATACAGGAGGATACAGGTAGATACAGGAGGATACAGGAGGATACAGGGAGATACAGGAGGATACAGGAGGATACAGGGAGATACAGGAGGATACAGGAGGATACAGGGAGATACAGGAGGATACAGGTAGATACAGGGAGATACAGGGAGATACAGGAGGATACAGGGAGATACAGGAGGATACAGGGAGATACAGGAGGATACAGGGAGATACAGGGAGATACAGGAGGATACAGTAGGATACAGGAGGATACAAGGAGATACAGGAGGATAAAGGTATGTACAGGGAGATACAGGAGAATACTGCAGGTATAATTATTATTATTATTATGAATTTGATTACGTTACATTGAAAATTGAAAAAGTATCTTTGGCAATTTGTACATTGTTATTTTGAGCCAATAAAGGGAGAGACAGGGAGAGAGTTAGGGTTAGGGAGTGAGACGGGGAGAGAGTGAGGGTTAGGGAGTGAGATGGGGAGAGAGTGAGGGTTAGGGAGTGAGATGGGGAGAGAGTGAGGGTTAGGGAGTGAGACGGGGAGAGAGTGAGGGTCAGGGAGTGAGATGGGGAGAGAGTGAGGGTTAGGGAGTGAGACGGGGAGAGAGTGGTGGTAAGGGAGTGAGACATGGAGAGAGTGAGGGTTAGGGAGTGAGACAGGGAGAGAGTGAGGGTTAAGGAGTGAGACATGGAGAGAGTGAGGGTTAGGGAGTGACACGGGGAGAGAGTGAGTGTTAGGGAGTGAGACATGGAGATAGTGAGGGTTAGGGAGTGAGACGGGGAGAGAGTGAGGGTTAGGGAGTGAGACGGGGAGAGAGTGAGGGTTAAGAAATGAGAGAGGGAGAGAGTGAGGGTTAGGGAGTGAGACATGGAGAGAGTGAGGGTTAGGGAGTGAGACGGGGAGAGAGTGAGGGTTAAGGAATGAGAAAGGGAGAGAGTGAGGGTTAGGGAGTGAGACGGGGAGAGAGTGACTGTTAGGGAGTGAGACGGGAAGATAGTGAGGGTTAGGGAGTGAGACTGGGAGAGAATGAGGGTTAGAGAGTGAGACTGGGAGAGAGTGAGGGTTAGGGAGTGAGACAGGGAGATAGTGAGGGTTATGGAGTGAGACATGGAGTGAGTGAGGGTTAGGGAGTGAGACATGGAGAGAGTGAGGGTTAGGGAATGAGACAGGGAGAGAGTGAGGGTTAGGGAGTGAGACAGGGAGAGAGGAAGGGTGGGGAGACTGGGAGGGTGGGGGGAGAGAGGGAAGATGGAGGGCTAGAAAGAGATGGAGAGAGAAGGTGAAGGAGAGAGTAATCCAAACAGAGCTGAACAGGGCCTATTTTTACGAGCCATTATCTCTGTTCTCTGTTATGGTTCAGAATAAATAATACCCAAGACCACGCAACACACAGGAAAACCTACATACGTGTGAATGAGTGTTTGTGTGTATGTGCGTTAGAAACCTGCTCAACTCTAGAGTTGACCTCAACAGTTTATTCTATTTCACAAAACTGGTCCTTTTAGTTTAATTGCCACTGAACACAACTCCCTTTTTTATTTTCATGCTCAATAAAGAGAAGCCAAAGTAGTGAGAGGACAGAGAGGAGAAAGAAGAGAGAGACAGAGAGGAGAAAGAAAAGAGAGACAGAGAGGAGAAAGAATAGAGAGACAGAGAGGAGAAAGAATAGAGAGACAGAGAGGAGAAAGAAAAGAGAGACAGAGAGGAGAAAGAATAGAGAGAAAGAGAGGAGAAAGAATAGAGAGACAGAGAGGAGAAAGAATAGAGAGACAGAGAGGAGAAAAAAAAGAGAGACAGAGAGGAGAAAGAAAAGAGAGACAGAGAGGAGAAAGAAAAGAGAGACAGAGAGGAGAAAGAAAAGAGAGACAGAGAGGAGAAAAAAGAGAAAAAAGAGAAGGAGGAGTAAGAAGAGAATGTAAATGTAAGAGCTCTCTGACCACCTGTGTTTAAGACCAAGACAACAAGATAAATGAGGAGACTTGGCCCAGACAAAAAGACAGAGAAGTGTTTGTGAGTATGTCTTTTAGAGTGAGTATGCGTGTGTGTGTGTGTGTGTGTGTGTGTGTGTGTGTGTGTGTGTGGGTGTGGGTGTGGGTGTGGTGTGTGTGTGTGTGTGTGTGTGTGTGTGTGTGTGTGTGTGTGTGGGTGTGTGTGTGTGTGTGTGTGTGTGTGTGTGTGTGTGTGTGTGTGTGTGTGTGTGTGTGTGTGTGTGTGTGTGTGTGTGTGTGTGTGTGGGTGTGGGTGTGGGTGTGTGTGTGTGGGTGTCTGGGTGTGATGGAGAAAAGTTGACAGGGATTGTGAAGATGAGCTACTCTGGAAGAAAAATGATCCTTCAGGTTTATTATATTTCATTAAACTCACAGGAACAGATAAGATGCTTCAGGTTTATTATATTTCATTAAACTCACAGGAACAGATAAGATGCTTCAGGTTTATTATATTTCATTAAACTCACAGGAACAGATAAGATGCTTCAGGTTTATTATATTTCATTAAACTCACAGGAACAGATAAGATGCTTCAGGTTTATTATATTTCATTAAACTCACAGGAACAGATAAGATGCTTCAGGTTTATTATATTTCATTAAACTCACAGGAACAGATAAGATGCTTCAGGTTTATTATATTTCATTAAACTCACAGGAACAAATCAGCCCATTTCGTTGACAGTTTCAAATCCTAACCTGCATGATCACTTCGAACATCGACCTGATGGATAATGAAGAGGGGAGGAGAAAGAGGTGCTTTGGGTCATTGTTTCCAATCAGATAAAGAGCAACCCATGATGCCAGAAAAAAGACCTCTGACCCTGGCGTTAGGGCAAAGACAACTCTAGAAGTGTGTCAGTTTGTTTAGATAATGACATCTACTGTACTTCTGACCTCATTTTCATTGTTTGTTCTTGTGTCTGGCTTATTTATTTGATACCAGCAAGCTGCACTCTTAAGATGTGAAAAAGTGTTTGACTGCGTGATGAGGACAGGAGAAAGTCAGAGCAGAGAGGCGTTTCAGGTCAACAGTCTTGACCAACAGCTACCAGATGGTTTACTGAAAGAACATCCCAGTTTATAACCTTGTTACGTTCTAGCCCCCGAAAGGGGGGGAACCAGACAACCCACCGCTCGGGGCCCACCAATGCCAGCAAATGAGGTATGGAGTCGTGGTGCGAGACAAGGACACCAAAGTCACAGATACCGTAAAAGTAAGGCTTCATTTTTCCACGGTAGTATAGCCGAACACTAAACACACAATTAGTTAGGAACTTGGGGAGGGCTGGACAGACCAAAGCAAAGAAATCAACAAGAAACCCCCGCCCCTAACCTATCTAACCCTTAAACAAAACCAACAATGAACAACCAAACACAACACCTATCTGGCGCACGACCCAGGCGCCCTAACCAAACGTACAGCGGGTGGTCTGCCCAGGTCTAGCTGGTGTTCTTAGACAGGGGAGTAATCCTACGGGTGGTGTATACCCCGAGGCAGCTCTAAATCTACTCCCCAACTTCCTGTGAACAAAAGAAGAGAATATAATTAATACACAATACAAATACTGGCAGCGGCTACACAAAAACCAAGGTACATAGATCTCAAAGCCTTGGTACAGAGATCACAAAAACCAGTCCCAACATAGGGTACAAACCACAGAGCCTCTGCATCAATAGCCAGCCCCTCACTGATACACAACCTGGGCTTTTTAAGGAGCCCAGCCAGGTGCAGCCACTAAGGACTGGGCGGAGTTCCAGGTCCAAATCAGCGGCCTCATCGCCAATCAGCAGCTGGAACTGTTGGAAGCCATCTTTCCTGTTAAAGGAAACACAACCACCCAAAACACAACAAGCAAATACCTAGCCAACCAGGGGCAACAAAACACATAAACGAACCCAGAACTCTGGGGACGTAACAACCTCGACACACACACACCCCACCCCGACACACACACACCCCACCCCGACACACACACACACACCCCACCCCGACACACACACACCCCACCCCGACACACACACACCCCACCCCGACACACACACACCCCACCCCGACACACACACACCCCACCCCGACACACACACACCCCACCCCGATAAACACACACCCCACCCCGACACACACACCCCACCCCGACACACACACCCCACCCCGACATACACACACACACCCCACCCCGACACACACACCCCCGACACACACACCCCACCCCGACACACACACCCCACCTCGACACACACACACCCCCCCGACACACACACCCCACCCCGACACACACACCCCACCCCGACACACACCCTAATTTCTACAAGGCAACAGGGTTGTGGCTATATCATCTAGCTATGTTATGATAAATGCAATGACTCTACGTCATTCCAGGTAGGAGTATTTACCGAGCCTTCAAACTCAACTCCGAATCTTAAAGCCAGTTCCACGATATTCTTTAATTGCATTATTTATACCTGGGACACCAGATGGGTGACATTAATGATGAGGTAGAACTTATTAATACCTGGGACACCAGATGGGTGACATTAATGATGAGGTAGAACTTATTAATACCAGGGACACCAGATGGGTGACATTATTAATGAGGTAGAACTTATTAATACCAGGGACACCAGGTGGGTGACATTAATGATGAAGTAGAACTTATTAATACCAGGGACACCAGGTGGGCGACATTATTAATGAGGTAGAACTTATTAATACCAGGGACACCAGGTGGGTGACATTAATGATGAGGTAGAACTTATTAATACCAGGGACACCAGGTGGGTGACATTAATGATGAGGTAGAACTTATTAATACCAGGGACACCAGGTGGGTGACATTAATGATGAAGTAGAACTTATTAATACCAGGGACACCAGATGGGTGACATTAATGATGAGGTAGAACTTATTAATACCAGGGACACCAGGTGGGTGACATTAATGATGAGGTAGAACTTATTAATACCTGGGACACCAGGTGGGTGACATTATTAATGAGGTAGAACTTATTAATACCAGGGACACCAGGTGGGTGACATTAATGATGAGGTAGAACTTATTAATACCAGGGACACCAGGTGGGTGACATTAATGATGAGGTAGAACTTATTAATACCAGGGACACCAGGTGGGTGACATTAATGATGAGGTAGAACTTATTAATACCAGGGACACCAGATGGGTGACATTAATGATGAGGTAGAACTTATTAATACCAGGGACACCAGGTGGGTGACATTAATGATGAGGTAGAACTTATTAATACCAGGGACACCAGGTGGGTGACATTAATGATGAGGTAGAACTTATTAATACCAGGGACACCAGGTGGGTGACATTAATGATGAGGTAGAACTTATTAATACCAGGGACACCAGATGGGTGACATTATTAATGAGGTAGAACTTATTAATACCAGGGACACCAGGTGGGTGACATTAATGATGAGGTAGAACTTATTAATACCAGGGACACCAGGTGGGTGACATTAATGATGAGGTAGAACTTATTAATACCTGGGACACCAGGTGGGTGACATTAATGATGAGGTAGAACTTATTAATACCAGGGACACCAGATGGGTGACATTATTAATGAGGTAGAACTTATTAATACCAGGGACACCAGGTGGGTGACATTAATGATGAGGTAGAACTTATTAATACCAGGGACACCAGGTGGGTGACATTAATGATGAAGTAGAACTTATTAATACCTGGGACACCAGGTGGGCGACATTATTAATGAGGTAGAACTTATTAATACCAGGGACACCAGGTGGGTGACATTAATGATGAGGTAGAACTTATTAATACCAGGGACACCAGGTGGGTGACATTATTAATGAGGTAGAACTTATTAATACCAGGGACACCAGGTGGGTGACATTAATGATGAGGTAGAACTTATTAATACCAGGGACACCAGATGGGTGACATTAATGATGAGGTAGAACTTATTAATACCAGGGACACCAGGTGGGTGACATTAATGATGAGGTAGAACTTATTAATACCAGGGACACCAGATGGGTGACATTAATGATGAGGTAGAACTTATTAATACCAGGGACACCAGGTGGGTGACATTAATGATGAGGTAGAACTTATTAATACCAGGGACACCAGATGGGTGACATTATTAATGAGGTAGAACTTATTAATACCAGGGACACCAGGTGGGTGACATTAATGATGAGGTAGAACTTATTAATACCAGGGACACCAGGTGGGTGACATTAATGATGAGGTAGAACTTATTAATACCAGGGACACCAGGTGGGTGACATTAATGATGAGGTAGAACTTATTAATACCTGGGACACCAGGTGGGTGACATTAATGATGAAGTAGAACTTATTAATACCTGGGACACCAGGTGGGCGACATTATTAATGAGGTAGAACTTATTAATACCAGGGACACCAGGTGGGTGACATTAATGATGAGGTAGAACTTATTAATACCAGGGACACCAGGTGGGTGACATTATTAATGAGGTAGACCTTATTAATACCAGGGACACCAGGTGGGTGACATTAATGATGAGGTAGAACTTATTAATACCAGGGACACCAGGTGGGTGACATTATTAATGAGGTAGACCTTATTAATACCAGGGACACCAGGTGGGTGACATTAATGAGCATCTGCAAAATTACTCAAATGTAAAAATGGAACTTATATTGAACTTCCAGTGACTACAAAAACCAACATTTTGCACCAAATGTTTATTCACAAACTCATTCATGGGTCACATCCAGCCAGCTGTGGATTATCTCATTTATATTAACTAATTCATAGGTCACATCCAGCCAGCTGTGGATTATCTCATTTATAATAACTAATTCATAGGTCACATCCAGCCAGCTGTGGATTATCTCATTTATAATAACTAATTCATAGGTCACATCCAGCCAGCTGTGGATTATCTCATTTATAATAACTAATTCATAGGTCACATCCAGCCAGCTGTGGATTATCTCATTTATAATAACTAATTCATAGGTCACATCCAGCCAGCTGTGGATTATCTCATTTATAATAACTAATTCATAGGTCACATCCAGCCAGCTGTGGATTATCTCATTTATAATAACTAATTCATAGGTCACATCCAGCCAGCTGTGGATTATCTCATTTATAATAACTAATTCATAGGTCACATCCAGCCAGCTGTGGATTATCTCATTTATAATAACTAATTCATAGGTCACACATCCAGCCAGCTGTGGATTATCTCATTTATAATAACATTGGATTATCTCATTTATAATAACTAATTCATAGGTCACATCCAGCCAGCTGTGGATTATCTCATTTATAATAACTAATTCATAGGTCACATCCAGCCAGCTGTGGATTATCTCATTTATAATAACTAATTCATAGGTCACATCCAGCCAGCTGTGGATTATCTCATTTATAATAACTAATTCATAGGTCACATCCAGCCAGCTGTGGATTATCTCATTTATAATAACTAATTCATAGGTCACATCCAGCCAGCTGTGGATTATCTCATTTATAATAACTAATTCATAGGTCACATCCAGCCAGCTGTGGATTATCTCATTTATAATAACTAATTCATAGGTCACATCCAGCCAGCTGTGGATTATCTCATTTATAATAACTAATTCATAGGCCACATCCAGCCAGCTGTGGATTATCTCATTTATAATAACTAATTCATAGGCCACATCCAGCCAGCTGTGGATGATCTCATTCATAATAACTAGTTCATAGGCCACATCCAGCCAGCTGTGGATTATCTCATTCATAATAACTCATACGTGTCCAGAGATCTGCTCTGTCTACTTTGCAACACGTCCAGCAATATCAACACCCAAACAGAGTGTGTTCTGACCAGATGGGGAACACAAACCATATAGTGCTATAGGTTCTCCATCCAAAGGGCTCTCTAGGCGATAATGGACAATAAACACTAAATTATTGTCCCAAATAGCATCATAATTTCTTTTGTGTCCTATCATTGACCAGGCATGGCTATTCTGGTCGGAAGTAGCACACTGTGGAGCAGTAGGACTTTTGGGACACACCTGGAATCCAGTGATAAGGCCAGCTTGCTCTACACAGTGTCAGATCCTGAGAGCATAAGTGCTGTACTGGCAGGAAGAGCAACTGACATTAAACTGGACCTTTGGAAATCAGTGTCAACAAAAGTAAACTCTCCTTGAGTTGGGACTACGTCAGCAATGTTTCATAAACGTTCAGTCATCTACACTTGTTTTCAATCTTTCCAGGCCCTGTCAAATTCAAACCATTGCGAGCTTTTAACAAACAAACAGTAGCATAGTTAATTTTTCAAACCTAAATAAACAAACGATGATAAAGTCCCATTTGACCACATAACCCTACCTTCTCATGAGGCTACTAATAGCTCTGGACCAAATCATACCCTACCTTCTCATGAGGCTACTATTAGCTCTGGACCAAATCATACCCTACCTTCTCATGAGGCTACTATTAGCTCTGGACCAAATCATACCCTACCTTCTCATGAGGCTACTATTAGCTCTGGACCAAATCATACCCTACCTTCTCATGAGGCTACTATTAGCTCTGGACCAAATCATACCCTACCTTCTCATGAGGCTACTATTAGCTCTGGACCAAATCATACCCTACCTTCTCATGAGGCTACTATTAGCTCTGGACCAAATCATACCCTACCTTCTCATGAGGCTACTATTAGCTCTGGACCAAATCATACCCTACCTTCTCATGAGGCTACTATTAGCTCTGGACCAAATCATACCCTACCTTCTCATGAGGCTACTATTAGCTCTGGACCAAATCATACCCTACCTTCTCATGAGGCTACTATTAGCTCTGGACCAAATCATACCCTACCTTCTCATGAGGCTACTATTAGCTCTGGACCAAATCATTTTTAGAGTTCATGGTCCCTAATACACATATTGCACAGAACACTGCATCTTCTAGACAACAGCTCTCATCTGGTTCTCAACATATTTATTAGAACTGAATCCTGGAAAGGTCAGAGCTTCTGCTCTTTTCTGTTCATTTCCCTCATGGGATAGAAAGGACCCAGGCAATTTAAACAGATTTAAACCATTCGGTAACCTTGCATTTACACTGCTAGCCTATTTATTATATTTGCTTTTTGCACAATGCTTATCGTTTGTACTATCCATTTACCACTTGCCACTCTGTTTTCTGCTTCTATTGTCTTGTGGACATTGCTGAACTGAACATCTGCACATTTACTCATTCATGTCAATTGAACATCCTTATGTTGTACTCCATCTAATTTTGACTCATATATCAGCTGATTGGCACGTTGGCCCAGCATATCCTTTTTGCACTGCTGTTTTGCACTTCTGGTTGGATGCAAACTGCACTTCGTTGTACTGTACTTGTACTGTTCAATGACAATGAGGTTAAATCGAATGTTATCTAATCTAATTAAGACGTTGCCGTCTTTACAGCTTTGTGTTTTCTACGTTTTGTGAACACCCCTCTACTTGTGATTATCAGTAAGTATTATCTTGTTCAAGGAGCATGATAGTTAGGATTAGAAGACATATCCCATTTCAATAAGTAAAAGAAGGAATTGAGTATAGTTGCGATTGCCCTCCAGTCTTCACGTATCTTTGGTGATTTTATATTTTCCCCAATAATATCTGCGCGTAAGTAAAACAAATATTTCCTGGTAACTTTATACTAAATATTTCCTGGTAACTTTATACTATAAATTGTAGTTGTCGTTGTCCAAAGGGGGGCGTTAAACGTGGATAGATGTCTGAACAACTGCAGCCTGGCTCTTTAATAAATTCAAAACAGGAAGTGGTAAGTTAGCGGTTAGCATCCCGTTAGCGGTTCAACACAGATGCAAGAGCAATACATTTATCCCTGAAATGGCGTATGTTTTTATCTTTGGAATAGTTCAATGAAGCACATCCTTACATAGGTAAATAATCATCTAAAATACAGTATTGAAAACTTAAATCCCATTGAACTAACTACATTGCTAGCTACGTTGGCCCGCCCCTCTGTTATTAGCTACTGTAGGTTAGCATATTGGCTAGCTAACCGGTACGAGTGGCAAATGCTAATTATGTGAACGAATAACTACTATCTATTTGTATTTGTTAGTTGACTGGCATGCTAAAAGTTGTCAAAAGAAGGCTACGTGTTGATTTCCTCTTCGTTGTGAGCATGTCAGACTAACGTTAGCTGTAAATAGTTAACTTATTCAAACCGTTCGTCCGCTGGCTTGTTATGTGTTAGCTATATGAGGGATGCTGTGTGTAGCGCTGTACAGTGGCTAGTTATGTGTTAACTATATGAGGGATGCTGTGTGTAGCGCTGTAAAGTGGCTAGTTATGTGTTAGCTATATGAGGGATGCTGTGTGTAGCGCTGTACAGTGGCTAGTTATGTGTTCGCTATATGAGGGATGCTGTGTGTAGCGCTGTAAAGTGGCTAGTTATGTGTTAGCTATATGAGGGATGCTGTGTGTAGCGCTGTACAGTGGCTAGTTATGTGTTAACTATATGAGGGATGCTGTGTGTAGCGCTGTAAAGTGGCTAGTTATGTGTTAGCTATATGAGGGATGCTGTGTGTAGCGCTGTACAGTGGCTAGTTATGTGTTCGCTATATGAGGGATGCTGTGTGTAGCGCTGTAAAGTGGCTAGTTATGTGTTAGCTATATGAGGGATGCTGTGTGTAGCGCTGTACAGTGGCTAGTTATGTTAGTAATATGAGGGATGCTGTGTGTACCGCTGTATAGTGGCTTGTTATGTTAGTTATATGAGGGATGCTGTGTGTAGCGCTGTATAGTGGGTAGTTATGTTAGCTATATGAGGGATGCTGTGTGTAGCGCTGTATAGTGGCTTGTTATGTTAGTTATATGAGGGATGCTGTGTGTAGCGCTGTATAGTGGGTAGTTATGTTAGCTATATGAGGGATGCTGTGTGTAGCGCTGTATAGTGGCTTGTTATGTTAGTTATATGAGGGATGCTGTGTGTAGCGCTGTATAGTGGGTAGTTATGTTAGCTATATGAGGGATGCTGTGTGTAGCGCTGTATAGTGGCTAGTTGTGTTAGTTATATGAGGGATGCTGTGTGTAGCGCTGTATAGTGGGTAGTTATGTTAGCTATATGAGGGATGCTGTGTGTAGCGCTGTATAGTGGCTAGTTATGTTAGCTATATGAGGGATGCTGTGTGTAGCGCTACACAGTGGGGTTACTACGCAACGCGACGCCGCATAGCAACATAACATTAACCGGAGTTGTTATTGTTTGTTATTATTTGTAAGATCCTCTTAATAAAACATGAACTTATATATCTAGGAAATGTTATTTATTCACCTTAGTTTGCAGTATAGCTCTTAGCCAGTCTCTGACGTAGCTACATCTTTAAGCTGCAGTAACTTCACTAACACATTATTTTATATTGGTGCCTTTTTTAATGTACTCTGTAGTTAATTATTTGCTATATATTTATGTTTTGTCTGTGGTAAGTTAGCATTTGGTTATATGTTTTGCCAGCTACAGTATGCGTTAGCTTATTTAACTTAGCTAGCAGGCTAGTTCACTTGACTTTAGGCTAAATTATCCCGGTATCTCGCTTAGCTAAGAAGCTTCTTCCCATCACTATTTCACATATTAGATTTATTAGATGTAAAATGAATGTTATATTTTAAACTATATTTGAAGAAGCCTGAACCGGGTCTATTTAACGTCAATGTTTGTTGCAGGTGCACCTGACGACATTCTCCAGCTCCGGGCCATAAAGTCGTCATTTACCGGCCTACGAGTTAGAGAATACCGTTACAGAATAAACGTCAAACAAATAGACAAGTATGTTTTTGTGGTAGTTACCATGACATAAATGTAACGGAGGTTTCTGGTGTTATTACTTTAGAATCAACCTAGTACCAAACATAAACCTGTGGTTGTCTCTCCTTAGAGCACACCCGTGTATATGTAAGCTGCATCTAGTCTGCCAGCCGCCCAAGGCCCGGCACAACCACACTCGTTTGGTGGTCCGGCTCGGTTTGCTGGTCTATCCCAGCCTGGTGGGAACCCATGGAACCCAGCAATGACGTGGCGCTGGACATCATTATCACCAACGTGGTGGCTGTGTTCAGGACGCGCTGTCATTTGAACCTTCGTACCATCGCCCTGGAGGGGGTCAATGTGATCTATAAACCTGAATATGGGGTGAGGACTGCTATTTCCTTGGTATTAAGATATACTACCTTCCCCTTGTATTGTTACATGTCGCTTTCACAGGGAATACTTGTTGGACTTCCTTGGGATTTAGGTGTAGGTCAATGATGCTGATATTTCCCAGTGTAGGCCAATGATGCTGATATTTCCCAGTGTAGGCCAATGATGCTGATATTTCCCAGTGTAGGTCAATGATGCTGATATTTCCCAGTGTAGGCCAATGATGCTGATATTTCCGAGTGTAGGCCAATGATGCTGATATTTCCGAGTGTAGGCCAATGATGCTGATATTTCCGAGTGTAGGCCAATGATGCTGATATTTCCGAGTGTAGGCCAATGATGTTGATATTTCCGAGTGTAGGTCACTGATGCTGATATTTCCCAGTGTAGGTCAATGATGCTGATATTTCCTGGTGTAGGTCACTGATACTATATTTTCCGGTGTAGGTCACTGATGCTGATATTTGACAGTGTAGGTCACTGATGCTGATATTTCCTGGTGTAGGTCACTGATGCTGATATTTCCCGGTGTAGGTCACTGATGCTGATATTTCCCGGTGTAGGTCACTGATGCTGATATTTGACAGTGTAGGTCACTGATGCTGATATTTCCTGGTGTAGGTCACTGATGCTGATATTTCCCGGTGTAGGTCACTGATGCTGATATTTCCCGGTGTAGGTCACTGATGCTGATATTTGACAGTGTAGGTCACTGATGCTGATATTTCCTGGTGTAGGTCACTAATGCTGATATTTGACAGTGTAGGTCAATGATTGATGGAGAATATAACACAGCTGTGAATCTGTCTAGATTTAAAAACAGAGCAGTCCTATCAACTGTAACTGCCTGTTTATTCTGTGTGTGTGTGTCTGTGTGTCTGTGTGTCTGTGTGTCTGTGTGTCTGTGTGTCTGTGTGTCTGTGTGTGTGTGTGTGTGTGTGTGTGTGTGTGTGTGTGTGTGTGTGTGTGTGTGTGTGTGTGTGTGTGTGTGTGTGTGTGTGTGTGTGTGTGTGTGTGTGTGTGTGTGTGTGTGTGTGAAAATGTAGAAAATCCTGATGAAGCTCCGTAAACCCAGGATCACGGCCTCCATCTGGTCTTCTGGGAAAATCATCTGTACTGGAGCTACCAGGTACACACACAGAAACACACACCACAACATCTGCTCATTACAGTACACACATAGAAACACACACCACAACATCTGCTCATTACAGAAACACACACCACAACATCTGCTCATCACAGTACACACTCACCTACATCACACAGCAGAACAGCATGCAAACTGAATACGGAGAAATGACACGCTGATCCTTGTCGCTGACATGTGTGTGTGTGTGTCTGTGTTCGTACGTCCTTCACTTCAGTGAGGAGGAGGCGAAGCAGGGAGCACGGAGATTAGCCCGGACCCTACAGAAGCTGGGCTTCAAGGTAGAACTTTAACATTTCTGTGTTCTGTTCATGTTCTGTATTTATATACTAACTCTCACTCTTTATATACATATATATATATATTACCTTGATAACCATGATACCTTGATTACAGGGATCCAAAGAGCCCGGAGACACAATTACCATCCATGAGTTTGATTGAAAAACTAAATAGTTCATGTTTATGAAACTTAATTCCAATTTGCATAATACTTTGGGAACTCATCACTACCAATCACCATTTAAATGCACTGACATTACTGCTGGTTAGACCAGCCCTAATGTTAGACCAGCCCTAATGTTAGACCAGCCCTAATGTTAGACCAGCCCTAATGTTAGACCAGCCCTAATGTTAGACCAGCCCTAATGTTAGACCAGCCCTAATGTTAGACCAGCCCTAATGTTAGACCAGCCCTAATGTAAGACCAGCCCTAATGTTAGACCAGCCCTAATGTTAGACCAGCCCTAATGTTAGACCAGCCCTAATGTTAGACCAGCCCTAATGTTAGACCAGCCCTAATGTTAGACCAGCCCTAATGTTAGACCAGCCCTAATGTTAGACCAGCCCTAATGTTAGACCAGCCCTAATGTTAGACCAGCCCTAATGTTAGACCAGCCCTAATGTTAGACCAGCCCTAATGTTAGACCAGCCCTAATGTTAGACCAGCCCTAATGTTAGACCAGCCCTAATGTTAGACCAGCCCTAATGTTAGACCAGCCCTAATGTTAGACCAGCCCTAATGTTAGACCAGCCCTAATGTTAGACCAGCCCTAATGTTAGACCAGCCCTAATGTTAGACCAGCCCTAATGTTAGACCAGCCCTAATGTTAGACCAGCCCTAATGTTAGACCAGCCCTAATGTTAGACCAGCCCTAATGTTAGACCAGCCCTAATGTTAGACCAGCCCTAATGTTAGACCAGCCCTAATGTTAGACCAGCCCTAATGTTAGACCAGCCCTAATGTTAGACCAGCCCTAATGTTAGACCAGCCCTAATGTTAGACCAGCCCTAATGTTAGACCAGCCCTAATGTTAGACCAGCCCTAATGTTAGACCAGCCCTAATGTTAGACCAGCCCTAATGTAAGACCAGCCCTAATGTAAGACCAGCCCTAATGTAAGACCAGCCCTAATGTTAGACCAGCCCTAATGTTAGACCAGCCCTAATGTTAGACCAGCCCTAATGTTAGAACAGACCTAATGTTAGACCAGCCCTAATGTTAGAACAGACCTAATGTGTGTGTTTGTGCTCTTGACTCTATTGGTTGTAGGTGAGATTTGCAGACTTCAAGGTGGTGAATGTTCTGGCTGTATGCTCCATGCCCTTTGCCATCAGACTCATCGACTTCACCAAGAACAACCGTCCAATCGCCAGGTGACAGAGTTATGTTGACCTATTGAGGCCAGGTTGAGTTACTGTGTAGAGTTAGGCTGACCTCTAGTGGCCAGACGGGTTACTACGTAGAGTTAGGCTGACCTCTAGTGGCCAGACTGGGTTACTACGTTGAGTTAGGCTGACCTCTAGTGGCCAGACTTGGTTACTACGTTGAGTTAGGCTGACCTCTTGTGGCCAGACTGGGTTACTACGTTGAGTTAGGCTGACCTCTAGTGGCCAGGCGGGTTACTACGTTGAGTTAGGCTGACCTCTAGTGGCCAGACGGGTTACTACGTTGAGTTAGGCTGACCTCTAGTGGCTAGGCTAGTGCAGCTCGCTCTGATTTCATAGTACATAGTACGGTGTAGAAATTATGGCAAAAAATGCCCAGATGATCTACTATTTTTAAGTATGTAACGTGCATGCTTTTGACTTTTATGATTTCTGTCTTCTTCCCTACTGAGTCTAATGAATATGCCTCTAGCACACTCTAGCACACACATTACCCTCCCTGGAAACTATCAGCTCTGATACGGAAAAACCTAAATAGACATCCTGTACTATAACTGGACATTGCTCTTGTTTTGCACAACTGTATATACAACTAGATATTTGCTGTTTGGCACAATTTGGTGAATAAACCTGATTCTGGTGACGAGGTTCTATACCCCAATTGGTCCTAATACTGGCATACTAGCCTACTATGTTCTGAACAGTAGGTAATTCACCACAGACATCACTGTGTGTGTGTGTGTGTGTGTGTGTGTGTGTGTGTGTGTGTGTGTGTGTGTGTGTGTGTGTGTGTGTGTGTGTGTGTGTGTGTGTGTGTGTGTGTGTGTGTGTGTGTCTGTGTGTGTGTGTGTAGCTATGAGCCAGAGCTCCATCCTGCTGCCACCTACAGGATTAAAACCCTCAAGGCCACGGTCCAGGTGTTTTCTACTGGCAGTCTCACTGTCACAGGTATATACACCCGCTATATATACCCACACACACACTATATATATATATATACATACACACACACACACTAAATACAGACTCTCACTATATGCCCACGCTATATATATATATATATACATACATACATACACACACACACACTAAATACAGACACTCACTATATACACACGCTATATATATACCCACACACACACTATATATATATATATATATATATATATACATACATACACAGACACACTAAATACAGACACTCACTATATACACACGCTATATATATACACACACACACACACTATATACACACACACTATATATATATATATACATACACACACACACACACACACATACTTTAATTTACATGTCTGTTCTCTCCGTCTCAGGGCCCAACGTTCAGACAGTAGCCACAGCTGTAGAGCACATCTACCCTCTGCTGTTCGAGTGTCAGAAACCACTCCGCAAATGAAACAAAGAAGCATTAAGAAGCACCTTGTACATTGGATGTGTTGTTTTACCCGCAACTTTTATCTGCCTGGTAACGGAGCCAGCCTGTGTCGTGATTGGCTGGAATTTAACCTGGTTTTTATTGTTTTGTTCTCGCCGGGAATCGCCAGGAAGTCCAACGGGCAGCTTCCGTCCTCCTATCGTCTAGTGACATGTTGCTATGGTGACCGCCACGCCAGAGTGGACCTTGACACCATTAACTAACCTTTCACCTTTAGTTCCCAGCTAGCTGACCAATCACAACCGCTCCTGTGACTATGAACACTAGGGAAGGCAGGACTCTTTGAGGAGACCAGGATTTTTAGTTGTGATTTTACAAGTGGTGTCCCAAATTTCCTCTCCAGGCATACTAATGGTCCACAGTAGAAGGAAGTATGCTATAAAGGGAGTGACGTGCTGTTTGGGATACATTATAGTGTTTTAATGCGTGATTACAGACTGGAGGGTGCCCCGCCCCACCCCGGACCAGAGAACACAGAGGGTTAAACTGCCAGTGTCAGCTTACAGATGCTCTGTGAACATTCACCTCCAACCAGTAGATCAAAGGACAAAAACAAGACCCTGTTATTCCTTTTTTTACATCATTGGATGGTATGACACGAACCGATTTCCTAACTTCATTTAACCGGAAGACGTAGATATGCTGTCCATAGTTAGAGTGCTGTTATCAGATATCCGTCCATCGATCAGAGTGATTCTATCTACCTGTTATTACATGGACATGCAGTGTTTAACAGTACTGCCTGTTATTACATGGACATGCAGTGTTTAGCAGTACTGCCTGTTATTACATGGACATGCAGTGTTTAACAGTACTGCTTGTTATTACATGGACATGCAGTGTTTAACAGTACTGCCTGTTATTACATGGACATGCAGTGTTTAACAGTACTGCCTGTTATTACATGGACATGCAGTGTTTAACAGTACTGCTTGTTATTACATGGACATGCAGTGGCTACATTTTAATACTTCCTCCTAATATCTGTTTTTTGTCTTTTAAGAACAATGCCCATTTTATATTTTGCCATTGATATGTTTATATCCTGTTGGTAAAATATCTTTGAGGTTTGATGTATATTTGAGGTGTATTTGCCGTTCAAGGCTGGATTTAATCACTGAAAAGAAATGGAGCGGTTTTTAACTATAAATATACTGATCACATTGTGTCCATAAACGTTTCTCTCCTCTCCAGTCTCTTTTATCTGAACAAACACTTCTAGAAGAATCCCTGAGTTTCATTTCATCTGTTGTTGTCATGGAGATTCCTTGCCCGTTTAAACCTCGGAATTCGAATGCCAGAATGTCAAGAGTTCTTCTGCCATCCTCGTCTGAAGACCTCCTATTGGAATACGTTTTGCAAAGCTGTCCAGTTTCAATCTGTTTGCATTTGTTTGTCAAAACCTTACGCTGAAAGGATCAAAAAGATGAAACCGGATAGTCCCATCCGTATGATGTTGAGATTCATAATCAGAAACAGATTATCTTAAATTGTTTATTTATGACTTACCAACTCACAACGGACAAAAAAAAACTTCAGAGCTGTACATTTAATGATGTAGACGATACATCCTCCGTACTCATCTATAGATCCAGGCAGTAATAATAGTAACTCTTAACTTAAATCCCTTTAAACACAGGTCTAGGATCAGATGACTCTGGTTTAATCTTTGTCATTATTTGAGACCCAGCAAATTGATGTCCGCCCATTAGTTGTTCAAGCTGTGTTTATTGGGTCAATTAAAATGGAGGGACATAGCATTCAAAATGGAGGGACATAGCATTTAAAATGGAGGGACATAGCATGCATGTTTCATTCTGACGATTCCATTTCACGACTTTTCTGACACAATGACATGAAACAAAGCGGGGAGGAACGTGTCTTTTCTTGCAGAACATTTATTTTGCAAGAACAATTGGTGAATTAAAACTAGTTTTAGTTGCAAAATGTTTTCTATTTCTACCTAATTGATTTGGTAAAAAATTATATTAAAACTATCAGCTGCAGTCTTCATCTAAACGAATACACCCCAGTTGTCAGTAACACAACAAGTTTTATTGGATCTTGGGAGAGTAACACATGTTGGCATGGGAACCAAGTGTTGTCTTGCAGCTGACCTGTTTCTGTTGTATGTTCAAACTTTTGTATTTTGTAAAAATAAAATTTAAATAGGAGAGTGCATGTCTGTGTGTGTGTAAATGTCCCAAACTATTTCAATTAGAGAAACGTGACCCATTGTGAAAAGGAGAGATCCTGATTTAAGTGCAGCTGTTGGTCCCAACAAGGATTAGGGCTAGGAATGAAGGTTAGGTTTAGGCATTAGGGCTAGGAATAAAGGTTAGGTTTAGGCATTAGGGCTAGGAATAAAGGTTAGGTTTAGGCATTAGGGCTAGGAATAAAGGTTAGGTTTAGGCATTAGGGCTAGGAATAAAGGTTAGGTTTAGGCATTAGGGCTAGGAATAAAGGTTAGTTTTAGGCATTAGGGCTAGGAATAAAGGTTAGGTTTAGGCATTAGGGCTAGGAATAAAGGTTAGGTTTAGGCATTAGGGCTAGGAATAAAGGTTAGGTTTAGGCATTAGGGCTAGGAATGAAGGTTAGGTTTAGGCATTAGGGCTAGGAATAAAGGTTAGGTTTAGGCATTAGGGCTAGGAATAAAGGTTAGGTTTAGGCATTAGGGCTAGGAATAAAGGTTAGGTTTAGGCATTAGGGCTAGGAATAAAGGTTAGGTTTAGGCATTAGGGCTAGGAATGAAGGTTAGGTTTAGGCATTAGGGCTAGGAATGAAGGTTAGGTTTAGGCATTAGGGCTAGGAATGAAGGTTAGGTTTAGGCATTAGGGCTTGGAATGAAGGTTAGGTTTAGGCATTAGGGCTAGGAATAAAGGTTAGGTTTAGGCATTAGGGCTAGGAATAAAGGTTAGGTTTAGGTATTAGGGCTAGGAATAAAGGTTAGGTTTAGGCATTAGGGCTAGGAATGAAGGTAAGGTTTAGGCATTAGGGGTGTGTTTAGTTCTGGCATAAAGGTTAGGTTTAGGCATTAGGGCTAGGAATGAAGGTTAGGTTTAGGCATTAGGGCTAGGAATAAAGGTTAAGTTTAGGCATTAGGGCTAGGAATAAAGGTTAGGTTTAGGCATTAGGGCTAGGAATAAAGGTTAGGTTTAGGTATTAGGGCTAGGAATAAAGGTTAGGTTTAGGCATTAGGGCTAGGAATGAAGGTAAGGTTTAGGCATTAGGGGTGTGTTTAGTACTGGCATAAAGGTTAGGTTTAGGCATTAGGGCTAGGAATGAAGGTTAGGTTTAGGCATTAGGGCTAGGAATAAAGGTTAGGTTTAGGCATTAGGGCTAGGAATAAAGGTTAGGTTTAGGCATTAGGGCTAGGAATGAAGGTTAGGTTTAGGCATTAGGGCTAGGAATGAAGGTTAGGTTTAGGCATTAGGGCTAGGAATGAAGGTTAGGTTTAGGCATTAGGGCTAGGAATGAAGGTTAGGTTTAGGCATTAGGGCTAGGAATAAAGGTTAGGTTTAGGCATTAGGGCTAGGAATAAAGGTTAGGTTTAGGCATTAGGGCTAGGAATGAAGGTTAGGTTTAGGCATTAGGGCTAGGAATGAAGGTTAGGTTTAGGCACTAGGGCTAGGAATAAAGGTTAGGTTTAGGCATTAGGGCTAGGAATAAAGGTTAGGTTTAGGCATTAAGGCTAGGAATGAAGGTTAGGTTTAGGCATTAGGGCTAGGAATAAAGGTTAGGTTTAGGCATTAGGGCTAGGAATGAAGGTTAGGTTTAGGCATTAGGGCTAGGAATAAAGGTTAGGTTTAGGCATTAGGGCTAGGAATGAAGGTTAGGTTTAGGCATTAGGGCTAGGAATGAAGGTTAGGTTTAGGCATTAGGGCTAGGAATGAAGGTTAGGTTTAGGCATTAGGGCTAGGAATAAAGGTTAGGTTTAGGCATTAGGGCTAGGAATAAAGGTTAGGTTTAGGCATTAGGGCTAGGAATGAAGGTTAGGTTTAGGCATTAGGGCTAGGAATAAAGGTTAGGTTTAGGCATTAGGGCTAGGAATGAAGGTTAGGTTTAGGCATTAGGGCTAGGAATAAAGGTTAGGTTTAGGCATTAGGGCTAGGAATAAAGGTTAGGTTTAGGCATTAGGGCTAGGAATAAAGGTTAGGTTTAGGCATTAGGGCTGTGTTTATTTCTGGCATAAAGGTTTTTGAGCTTACGGTTGGAATTCCAAGAAAGGAATTTGCATAGCTTATATGGTTAGGTTATGGTTAGGAATTTGGTTAAGTTGAGGCATGAATGGCAGGTTATTTAAGGCATGGTTGGTCGATATTATATAAGGGCAATATTTGTCTCTAAAGTAGAAGGCCAACAAACAGGATATCCCTCCTTTAGAATTATAATTTTAAATAATCACTTGAATGCCCTGTTCAGCTGATCCACTACATTGAAGGGTATAAATGGAGTGCTGGTATGGTCGGGTCCAAAAGCAGACATCTTGTTGCGGGCTCTTTCCATTCCCTGTAAAAAGCAGAAATAGTTTGAATAGAAATAGTTATAGTGAAAAACAGCTTGGAGGTATGATATGAAACCGGTCTAACTGGTGTAGCAGCACCGGACCTCATGTAGATGAAACCATCTATCGTGAGGTAACAGTATCACTTTCTCCCTGACACCTCATAGGAACGAATAAAACACGCTCAATAACATGCTGGACAAATTATACCGGTGTTGATAGACTGACACGACCTAAAGCGGAGGATTTGCGGACATCGACTAGAGAAATGTAGTTAACATTTTTTAAATTAGTTGTATCAAGTTTACGAAGCCTTTGATAAGGTAAGGCCAGAGGCAATTGATTTCAAAGCCAGTCTGCCCCTATAATATTAAATCAGATTATCGCCCCTCCTAACTGAACTTGTGGGGGAAACTTATCCCAGATCAGCTATATGAATGCAACTAGCAATAATATCCTTCAGTTTACCTTAACTTTCGCTTAAACCAGGACATATCTAATCTATCCAAGCGTCAACAAGAACACAAAAACAGAAATAAAAGACGAACGCTGATTCTAATGGTGTTATATATGATGATTATGTCAGAACTACAGAGAGTATGATGATTATGTCAGAACTACAGACAATATGAGGATTATGTCAGAACTACAGACAATATGATTATTATGTCAGAACTACAGACAATATGATGATTATGTCAGAACTACAGACAATATGATGATTATGTCAGAACTACAGACAATATGATGATTATGTCAGAACTACAGACAATATGAGGATTATGTCAGAACTACAGACAATATGAGGATTATGTCAGAACTACAGACAATATGATGATTATGTCAGAACTACAGACAATATGAGTATTATGTCAGAACTACAGACAAAATGATGATTATGTCAGAACTACAGACAATATGATGATTATGTCAGAACTACAGACAAAATGATGATTATGTCAGAACTACAGACAATATGATGATTATGTCAGAACTACAGACAAAATGATGATTATGTCAGAACTACAGACAATATGATGATTATGTCAGAACTACAGACAAAATAATGATTATGTCAGAACTACAGACAATATGAGTATTATGTCAGAACTACAGACAAAATGATGATTATGTCAGAACTACAGACAATATGATGATTATGTCAGAACTACAGACAAAATGATGATTATGTCAGAACTACAGACAATGTGAGGATTATGTCAGAACTACAGACAATATGATGATTCTGTCAGAACTACAGACAATATGAGGATTATGTCAGAACTACAGACAATATGATGATTATGTCAGAACTACAGACAAAAGGATGACTTTCGTTTTGTGCCACATCTGCAAGAGATGTCCGATAAATATTATTCTTGGATAAACTACAGTCACATTGGCCGGAGTAAAGCAGCAAGTCCGGGCACAGAATGGAGTCACAGTCCGGAACTGTTCCACACAGCTCCAAGGATAGATCTGCTGGTTCCTATTGGCCGATTCAATATGTGGGCGGAGTTTACCGAGCAAACCAACCCTGACCAAAAACAAGAACCGTGCACGGAATGAGAAGAAGCCGAGTTGATCTGATTTAATACTTGTTTATTATTCCGAGTCGATATTTAACAGTTATATGTACTAATGGACTGGTGTGTAATATTTTAACCGTTCGGCTCCGGTAAGTGTCCACCATTTATCCCGAATCTTAAAACTAAACTTAATTCCACCATACATATGAATGGAGGATTTACATTAAACACATTATTCTAGTATTGATCCTGAGATCAGACGTTCAGGTTGTGGCTCTGCTTTCCTCTTATGTTTCTGTGGGTACAGACTGTGGCAACTAATCTGACTGTGACATTGTCCCAACTGGTATGGTTCTCTGGTATGGTTCTTTGGTATGGTCCACTTGCTTTATTTTTAAGGTCAATCATATCTTGCTCGTTCAGCGATAAGAGGCGAAATTGCAAACTCAACCAACTTCCTGAATTAAAGTTGGCGTCGACTTCGGGTGTTTCAGCTGATCGCATAATAAACAACATAAATAACCTTCAGTGGGGAATGGTGTGGTAATGTAGAACTAGCCGGTTACTACATGTTTTATTAAATGCTGATTTTAATATCTTTACAAGCATATAGTCTAGCTACAGAGGTCAAATATAGCTCATGTGGATAGCCATGTAGTTAACATGTAGTATAGGTGGTATATAAGTATTGCAGAGGTGGTGATGTTACCTGTAGGTTATTAGTTCTGGTACATGATTGACAACCTGTAGGTTATTAGTTCTG
Organism: Dallia pectoralis; assembly: GCA_029465975.1. Taxonomy (NCBI): domain Eukaryota; kingdom Metazoa; phylum Chordata; class Actinopteri; order Esociformes; family Umbridae; genus Dallia; species Dallia pectoralis. Next base: position 1,113,270 of record CM055734.1, read on the forward strand.
GTACATGATTGACAACCTGAAGGTTATTATTTCTGGTACATGATTGACAACCTGTAGGTTATTAGTTCTGGTACATGATTGACAACCTGTAGGTTATTAGTTCTGGTACATGATTGACAACCTGTAGGTTATTAGTTCTGGTACATGATTGACAACATGTAGGTTATTAGTTCTGGTACATGATTGACAACCTGTAGGTTATTAGTTCTGGTACATGATTGACAACCTGTAGGTTATTAGTTCTGGTACATGATTGACAACCTGTAGGTTATTAGTTCTGGTACATGATTGACAACCTGTAGGTTATTAGTTCTGGTACATGATTGACAACCTGTAGATTATTAGTTCTGGCACATGATTGACAACCTGTAGGTTATTAGTTCTGGCACATGATTGACAACCTGTAGGTTATTAGTTCTGGTACATGATTGACAACCTGTAGGTTATTAGTTCTGGTACATGATTGACAACCTGTAGGTTATTAGTTCTGGTACATGATTGACAACCTGTAGGTTATTAGTTCTGGTACATGATTGACAACATGTAGGTTATTAGTTCTGGTACATGATTGACAACCTGTAGGTTATTAGTTCTGGTACATGATTGACAACCTGTAGGTTATTAGTTCTGGTACATGATTGACAACCTGTAGGTTATTAGTTCTGGTACATGATTGACAACATGTAGGTTATTAGTTCTGGTACATGATTGACAACCTGTAGGTTATTAGTTCTGGTACATGATTGACAACCTGTAGGTTATTAGTTCTGGTACATGATTGACAACCTGTAGGTTATTAGTTCTGGTACATGATTGACAACCTGTAGATTATTAGTTCTGGCACATGATTGACAACCTGTAGGTTATTAGTTCTGGTACATGATTGACAACCTGTAGGTTATTATTTTGGATGTAAATGTGTAATTAATCAACCCTGTTTCTCTCAGTAGGAGTTGATGAATTCCCATGCTACCATGTCCCCGACCGCCCCCGTTGCCATGGAGACCCTCGGCATGACATCTGACCTTTCAGCCAAATCTTTCCAACATGGCACTCTCGGACATTACACCCCACTCAAAGCAGCCCCACCTAACGGCACAGGTGAGTGTGTGTATGTGTGTGTGTATATATATGTGTATGTGTGTGTGTGTGTTTATTACATGTTAACCCCTTGTTGTGCTTCAGAAGGCTTTAGCCCAGGGCTGCGTCCGAAATCGCGTACTTCCATACTTTATAGTATGCGAAGAACAGTACGCGAGCAGAGTAGTATGTCCAAAATCATAGTATTCGAAAAACAATATGCGAAAAGTACCCGGATGACCTACTACTTCCGGCGAGATTCTGAAGTGTGCATACGATGGACACTTTACTATCCCATGATGCAATAGGAGAGAGCAGTTCTCGTTACATTTAAAAATGTCGGAAACCGGAGACGCGGCAGTCGTCAAGTGTAACTACTTTAGAAATGTTAATAATAAAAAAAAGTGTAACTACTTTAGAATACACTTTTTTTGTTTCTTTGTGGTTAAATTGTATTTGTTTAACATCATATAAGTAAACGATTGACTTAAAAGCGGGTTTGCTTTATGCGTGGTGGTAGGAGGACGCGGACCTGAAGGAAACACGCTTCTCTTGTCACTCTCATTATACAAGTAGAAAATTCTAACACGGCGCATGTAGTACGTCCGGACTCCATTCATACTACCCGGATTCATACTATATAGAACATACTTTTTTAACGGTCGCAAAGTACGTTCTTATTTAAATGTAGTACATACTCAACATAGTACGCGATTTCGGACGCAGCCCAGGATTCTGGGAAAGGGAACACAAGAACCAGAACAACCTGTAAACTTGCTGTCAGACCAACCTTACGAAGATAATAGCAGTTCATTGGTCTTTTGACCAATCACATCGGACCAGTTCACATCTGTTCTAAAGAGCTGATCAGTCAGAAGATCAATTAATGTATGAAATATCTATTAGTTATTTCTTCAATTGTCTGGCCTATTGTATGTAAACAAATCATAGTGCAATAAATCCTACCATTGAATGTCCACATTCTGTCTGCAGAGCACAGGCTTTACTCTCACCACACCCTTCAACTTTATACTTTATACTTTATATATCTGCTCAAAATGTACCTACCTCTTTCTGACTTATCTTTTTCTTTTTATCTTTTATCTTCTTCTCCATCTCTCTCTGTTCTCCATCTCTCCCTCTTCCTTATCCATCTCTTCCTCTTCTCCATCTCACTCTCTTCTCCATCTCACTCTCATCTCATCTCCATCTTGCCCTCTTCTCCATCTCACTCTCTTCTCCATCTCACTCTCATCTCACTCTTATCTCCATCTCATCTCCATCTTGCCCTCATCTCCATCTCATCTCCATCCCACTCTCTTCTCCATCTCATTCTCATCTCCATCTCCATCTCATCTCACTCTTATCTCCATCTCATCTCCATCTTGCCCTCATCTCCATCTCATCTCCATCCCACTCTCTTCTCCATCTCATTCTCATCTCCATCTCCATCTCATCTCACTCTCATCTCCATCTCTTCCTCTGCTCCATCTCACTCTCATCTCCATCTCACTCTCATCTCCATCTCATCTCCATCTCGCCCTCTTCTCCATCTCTTCTCCATCTCACTCTCTTCTCCATCTCACTCTCATCTCCATCTCGCCCTCTTCTCCATCTCTTCTCCATCTCACTCTCTTCTCCATCTCATCTCCATCTCACTCTCTTCTCCATCTCACTCTCATCTCCATCTCATCTCACTCTCTTCTCCATCTCACTCTCTTCTCCATCTCACTCTCATCTCCATCTCACTCTCATCTCATTCCCATCTCACTCTCATCTCCATCTCACTCTCATCTCCATCTCACCCTCTTCTCCATCTCACTCTCATCTCCATCTCACCCTCTTCTCCATTTCACTCTCTTCTCCATCTCTTCCTCTTCTCCATCTCACTCTCATCTCCATCTCATCTCCATCTCACTCTCGTCTCCATCTCATTCTCATCTCCATCTCACTCTCATCTCCATCTCACCCTCTTCTCCATCTCACTCTCATCTCCATCTCGCCCTCGTCTCCATCTCTTCTCCATCTCACTCTCTTCTCCATCTCACTCTCTTCTCCGTCTCGCTCTCCATCTCTTCTCCATCTCATCTCCATCTCACTCTAATCTCCATCTCGCCCTCTTCTCCATCTCTTCTCCATCTCACTCTCATCTCCATCTCACTCTCATCTCCATCTCCATCTCACTCTCATCTCCATCTCACTCTCATCTCCATCTCAACTCCATCTCATCTCCATCTCACTCTCACCTCCATCTCACTCTCATCTCCATCTCATCTCCATCTCGCCCTCTTCTCCATCTCTTCTCCATCTCACTCTCATCTCCATCTCACTCCCAACCCCATCTCACCCTCTTCTCCATTTCACTCTCATCTCCATCTCTTCCTCTTCTCCATCTCTCTCTCATCTCCATCTCACTCATCTCCATCTCACTCTCATCTCCATCTCATCTCCATCTCACCCTCTTCTCCATCTCACTCTCATCTCCATCTCACCCTCGTCTCCACCTCTTCTCCATCTCACTCTCTTCTCCATCTCACTCTCTTCTCCATCTCACTCTCTTCTCCATCTCACTCTCTTCTCCATCTCACTCTCATCTCCATCTCACTCTCATCTCCATCTCACTCTCATCTCCATCTCATCTCCATCTCACCCTCTTCTCCATCTCACTCTCATCTCCATCTCGCCCTCGTCTCCATCTCACTCTCTTCTCCATCTCACTCTCTTCTCCATCTCTTCTCCATCTCACTCTCATCTCCATCTCACTCTCATCTCCATCTCACTCTCATCTCACTCTCATCTCCATTTCATCTCCATCTCACTCTCATCTCCATCTCACTCTCATCTCACCCTCACTCTCATCTCACTCTCACCTCCATCTCACTCTCATCTCCATCTCATCTCCATCTCGCCCTCTTCTCCATCTCACTCTCTTCTCCATCTCACTCTCTTCTCCATCTCACTCTCTTCTCCATCTCACTCTCCATCTCTTCTCCATCTCACTCTCTTCTCCATCTCACTCTCCATCTCTTCTCCATCTCACTCTCATCTCCATCTCACTCTCATCTCCATCTCCATCTCACTCTCATCTCACTCTCATCTCACTCTCCATCTCTTCTCCATCTCACTTTCATCTCCATCTCACTCTCATCTCACTCTCATCTCACTCTCATCTCACTCTCATCTCACTCTCATCTCACTCTCCATCTCTTCTCCATCTCAATCTCATCTCCATCTCACTCTCATCTCACTCTCATCTCACTCTCATCTCACTCTCATCTCACTCTCATCTCGCCCTCATCTCCATCTCGCCCTCATCTCCATCTCTTCTCCATCTCACTCTTATCTCCATCTCACTCTCATCTCCATCTCACCCCACCTACAGGTTGTACCTGGCTGGTATCCTTGGCCGCAGTTGCAGCGTCTCTTAGCGGTCTGATGATGGGTTACGAGCTCGGCCTGACCTCCAGCGTCCTGCTCCAAATCCGGGGCGCACTCTCTCTGTCCTGCCGGGAACAGGAGCTCCTGGTGGGGTCCCTGTTGCTGGGCTGCCTGGCTGGCTGCCTGGCTGGAGGCTGGGGCCTGGATCGCTACGGTCGCCGCTGGGCCATGCTGCTCTCTGGTGGCCTGGTGGTTGGTGGCACGGCCCTGCTCCTCCTGCCGGCCTCCCTCACCACACTGTCCCTGGGCCGCGCTGTGGTCGGCATGGGGGTGGCTCTGTCAGGGACCGCGGCCTGCCTCTACATAGCCGAGATCGCCCCACGGGAGCGCCGGGGGTTGTTGGTGACCCTGTACGAGCTGATGGTGGTCGTCGGTGTGCTGCTTGGCTTCGGGTGCAGCTACGCCTTCTCCACCTTCCCTCACGGGTGGAGGTACACCTTCGGGCTCGTCCTTCCTCCCACCGTCCTACAGGCCGCTGCCCTCCTGCTCCTCCCACCTAGCCCACGTTTCCTAGTTGCCAGGGGCGACTCAGAGCGGGCCAGGGCTGTGCTGACCCTCCTGAGAGGCGTGGCCGGCAGCGAGGCTGTGGAGGAGGAGCTACGAGACATCCAGGCGGGGCTGAAGGAGGAGGCGGAGCATGGGTTTTGGGAGCTGTTCAGTGACAAGGCCAATCTACGCTGGCGGTTGCTAACGGGCGTGGCCTTAGTGTTCCTGCAACAGGCGACTGGCCAGCCTAACGTTCTGTCCTACGCCTCTCCCCTGCTCCGCAGTATGGGTTTCCATAGCGACGCCGCCGCCACACTGGCCTCCACGGGATTCGGGGTTGTCAAGGTTGCCGGGACCGTTCCTGCTGTCCTGCTGGTCGACAGGTTCGGACCCAGACGCTTCCTGTGCGTAGGAGCGGTCGCCATGGCGATGTCACTGGTGACCCTGGGGGCGGTGACCTTTCAGAGCCACACCCACCTCACCAGCCTATGCCAGAGCCATGCTGGTACGAACTCAAACACAACACACTCAGGATTGGACAATGGCTCTATTAAATTAACCACACCCTTCTCCGTTGTGGACCAATGGAGTTCGAATGACTTAAGCACTACTACCTCAAGGTTGAATAGTGATTCTTTTAAATCAACCCCCCTGTTTCCCGATGAGAACCAATGGAATGCCAGTGACTCTGTGAAAGCTGTGTTGAGTAACAGGGAGGGTGCTGGGATTGGATCAAGAGTTAGGAGTCAGGATTACATGAAGGTTCCTCCAACGCTAAAGTGGATCTCTCTGATCAGTCTGCTAGTTTATGTTGCTGCCTTTTCCTTCAGCCTTGGACCAAGTGAGAAGACACACACACACACACACACACACAGACAGACACACAGACAGACAGACAGACACACACACAGACACACACAGACACACAGACACACACACACAGAGACATAAACACACACAGTCATAAACACACACACAGACAGACACACACACACACACACACACACACACACAGTCATAAACACACACACAGACAGACACACAGACACAGACACACACACACACAGACACAGACACAGACACAGACACACAGTCATAAACACACACACAGAGACATAAACACACACACACACACACAGTCATAAACACACACACAGACAGACACAGACACACAGACAGACACAGACACACAGACAGACACACACACAGACACACACACTCTGTCTCTCACACACACACACACACACACACACACACTCCGTCTCTCACACACACACACACACACACACACACAGACACAGACACAGACACACAGACAGACACAGACACACAGACAGACACAGACACACACACACAGACACACAGTCATAAACACACAGTCATAAACACACAGTCATAAACACACACACAGAGACATAAACACACACACACACACACAGTCATAAACACACACACAGACACACAGACAGACAGACACACACACAGACAGACACACAGACAGACACACACAGACAGACACACACAGACAGACACAATAATAATTAATAATACACACACACAGACAGCTGCTGTATCTCTGCCAGTGACATAATGTGTGTTCGTGTGTGTGTCTGTTTGTCTGTGTGTGTGTGTTTATGTCTGTGTGTGTTTATGACTGTGTGTGTGTGTCTGTGTCTGTGTTTATGATTGTGTGTTTATGTGTGTGTGTGTGTGTGTGTGTGTGTGTGTCTGTGTGTGTGTGTTCCAGTGGTCTATGTGGTCCTGAGTGAGATCTTCCCAACAGGAATCCGGGGTAAGGCTGTATCTGTAGTGTCATCTGTTAACTGGGCCACCAACCTACTGGTATCCATGACCTTCCTGTCAATCACAGGTACATGGAATATTCTGTGTGTGTTGGTGTGTGTGTGTATGTCGGTGTGTGTGTGTATGTCGGTGTGTGTGTGTATGTCGGTGTGTGTGTGTATGTCGGTGTGTGTGTATGTCGGTGTGTGTGTGTGTGTATGTCGGTGTGTGTGTGTATGTCGTGTGTGTGTGTCGGTGTGTGTGTCGGTGTGTGTGTGTATGTCGGTGTGTGTGTGTATGTCGGTGTGTGTGTGTATGTCGGTGTGTGTGTGTATGTCGGTGTGTGTGTGTATGTCGGTGTGTGTGTGTATGTCAGTGTGTGTGTGTATGTCGGTGTGTGTATTAGTGGACAGTCCAGAGCACTAAATGCCTTGTCTGTTCACACATTCATGGCGATTAAACACTTTTCTGACTATGTAATTACAGGTAAGTCTAAACACACACAGTTATTTCTAGAGGTTCTAAAAATCTTGACCTCTTTATTCCGGATTCTGTGACACACTTTATTGTATCTGTTTTCACAGAGAGTGGAGATATGTGACCTCCTGAGGGTGTGCCATGTCTACTTTCCTTTTATGTTGCTAGCTCAACCAGGACGTCTAGACGTTTATCATTATGCTAAATGCCGATTCTTCACCCAGGCACCCAGGCTACCAAACAGACTATTTATTTGTAGATTTTACTTAAATTTAGGTTGGATTTTTCTTTTCATTTTAAAGTCAAGCTTATTAACAACTATGCATTTTTCATAGCCTTTTGGGCTAACCTTTTCCAAGGGGTTTGATAATTGTAGATGCATCATATGTTCCCATGAAATGGCCAGAGACAAAATATGGGCATTTTTTAGCCCTTGGAACCCGGGGCCAAACTTCCCACTCCTCTTCATTGGTCGTTCTGCCAATGTTACCAAGGAAACTCACGTTATTGAAAGTGGAACTACACGTTATTGTCAAACCCTCTCGATCAACACAGTTGAGATTTTCTGGCAGATTTACTAATACATAAATTATATTGGCCACGTTATCTTAATGTCCAATAATCCAAAAAGAAGACAAGTCAACACAATCTATATCTATCTATAGATCAATCTATATCTATCTACACAATCTATATCTATCTATAGATAAATCTATATCTATCTACACAATCTATATCTATCTATAGATCAATCTATATCTATCTATACAATCTATATCTATCTATAGATCAATCTATATCTATCTACACAATCTATATCTATCTATAGATCAATCTATACAATCTATATCTATCTATACAATCTATATCTATCTATAGATCAATCTATATCTATCTACACAATCTATATCTATCTATAGATCAATCTATATCTATCTATACAATCTATAGATCAATCTATATCTAACTACACAATCTATATCTATCTATACAATCTATATCTATCTATACAATCTATATCTATTTGGGTTAGATTTCCTTGTTGTCACTTTCTCAAATCCAATTGGAGGAGAGTGTGAGGGGCGTGTCCTCTCATCTTATAGGTTTTGAGAAGGAAACAAGGTGACAATGTGAGAAGTACGAGATCTTTCCGACCTGACCACCTTCAGAGAAGATGACTTTTTTATGTTTACTTTTGTCTTTCTGCAGAGAGAATTGGTGTTCCCAACATCATGTTCCTGTATGCTATCATGAGCTTCGTCCTGCTGGTCTTCGTCATTTTCTTCATCCCAGAGACACGGGGACGCACACTGGAACAGATCTCTAAAGAACTAGCCAAGAAGTAAACACATAAACACCCAGGAGCCCATTTGGGATGTCCAGTCACAATTCAAACTTGGATGTAGCAACGACACAACTAACTGCCAGGAACCCACTTGTTCTGTCCAACTAGTTCCAGTTTATTGGGAATTAGTCAGACAGAGGTGTCTAATATTCTGGAAATAGTTAATTAAAATAAAATTAGAATGTTAAAACCTTTCTATCAAAAACAATCAGGTTTATTAGTCAGAAGCTAATCTTCCTCTGTTTCTCCACCCTCCTCTCTCTCACTCTCTCCTCCTTTCCCACTCTATCTCTCCACCCTCCTCTCTCTCTCTCTCTCTCTCTCTACCCAGAAAGCAGCTAAAGGTGCGGTTCTGGCATCGTGTTCGCCCCAAGGAAACTCTGTTCTCCATGCACGGGACCCCGGACCGCTCAACTCTGACTCCTCACCCTCTCTCCAGCCTTAACTAGCTGCTCACACCAGAGGGACCCAGATCTGGACAGGGGAGAGTTGGGAAGTTAAGCCAATGGAAAACAATAGAAGTTTTAATGAATTTGCTCGACAGAACCTCCCATAACCCACCTCTACATAGGGAATAGGGTGCCACCTGGTTGAGGTACGGTACTACATAGGGAATAGGGTGCCACCTGATTGAGGTACGGTACTACATAGGGAATAGGGTGCCACCTGGTTAAGGTACGGTACTACATAGGGAATAGGGTGCCACCTGGTTAAGGTACGGTACTACATAGGGATTAGGGTGCCACCTGGTTAAGGTACGGTACTACATAGGGAATAGGGTGCCACCTGGTTAAGGTACGGTACTACATAGGGAATAGGGTGCCACCTGGTTAAGGTACGGTACTACATAGGGAATAGGGTGCCACCTGGTTAAGGTACGGTACTACATAGGGATTAGGGTGCCACCTGGTTAAGGTACGGTACTACATAGGGAATAGGGTGCCACCTGGTTAAGGTACGGTACTACATAGGGAATAGGGTGCCACCTGGTTAAGGTACGGTACTACATAGGGAATGAGGTGTGTACTACATAGGGAGGTTTATAGGACTACGACTGAGCAGGACACTAACGGTGATGAGGGTTTCTCCTGGACTTTGGGACGGAGAGGGTTTTGCACCCAAGTTGCCAAATTTATAGACATGAAAATGTTTGTTCTAATTTGTAAATAATAAATCTAGTAAATGTAGTACTCATAATATGACAATAATGTTGTTTGTCTGTTTATTTTTTGGGGGAAAGTCAACGTCAATTCAAAGTAAAATTAGTGTCCCCAGTAAACAGTGTATTTTATGAATCTTAATTGACTTGTTACTCTCCCTCCTCTGAGATAAGGTGGAGGTGTGAAAACACAACTAGCCCTAACCAATTCTCAGGAAGGGTGTGTGCGTGTTTGCACGAGTGTGTGTGTGCTAAGACCCTTGTGTGTTTTCGTCTGAAATGTAGTCCGTTTAGTTAGTAATAGGAATAGTATTAACACAACATATAACACCTACAGGTGGAGAAAGAAGGCTGGAACGAGCTGGACAAATGAAAGATATAAAGAGCCCTATTCTTTCCTGCCTCTCAATTACGTGGAACAAAACATGACTGAATTAAGGTTTCAGCAGTTTATTGGTCTACTGGCTCTGGTGAGTGATTACCAACAGATGGTTTGGTGCCTCCTAGCGGTGGTTTATGTTCATTGAGACGGCATTTAAAGAACAATGTTTCAAAGGTTTGTATGTCAGACAGTGTTTGGTGTGGTGGCTTTATTATTATTACTGAAACCAGTTGAGCCAGGTGCTTCACATAGAAGTTGTGTCATAACAGCCCCGCCTGAAGCAACGCCTTCACCCACCACCCGTAATAGTACCTACATATAAGCACGGTGAAACACGGACCGATCCGGATGCTCCAGGCCCTGAAGGCTGCTTGGATGTGACTTAATTTGAGCAGCGCTTTTATTTATTATGTTCACTATGTTATTCGTCATCTTACCAGCTTTTGCTTTGTGCTCCGCCAGCGTCCCAAACGTGTTCATGAATTGACTTATGGTTAGGGTTAGTATCCTCAGATATATGACTTAACTAGATGCTAAAGTACGGATGCCAAAATTAAAGACACACTGGCTTAGTAGAGAAACGCAACGGGTTTATTTGCTGTTTTGGACCCAGTTTTTATCATGTTGATCCTGGTTCTGTAAACCCAGTACACAGAAATACAGACATGAGACAGTGACTAGTTCCTAAACAGCCGGTCTGTTTACTGTAATTAATGGTCCTCAACTCGCTCAGCTGGCTAATGGATTATCAGACAATCAAACAAGCTGTCACCACCTTTCCCGGTATGGTCCACCTAGTTCAGGTGGATATTAAATACTAAGTACACAACTCGCCCAATGACAAGACCATCCATTTTTATGAGCATTAATACACATGAGCGTGTCGTCTGGGATTTCCCTCACGCTAAGGTGTGCTGTTATTTCCTGGCAACACCGACTTGCATTAAATAACATTATGCTTTTTTTAAACAGGAGAGGGTGCTGTTGAGCCATGTACGGTTGAGGCCAATGCATTTATCTCACAGGAAGACAGGAATGCAGCGCTTATAGAAACACATTGATGCTGCTGACAGCTGAAAGGTTGCTGGTTTGACCCCACAAACTGACAAGGTGATCTGTCCATCTGCAATTGAACAAGGCACTTCATTTGCCGTATATCATTCTGGGTTGGCGTCAATTCTGGACGATTTCTGGCCCTTATCCGACTCTCTCAGAGAGTGACCACGGGGGAACTGGGTTATGTAAACACAAACACAGTATTTGACCTTTCATTAAATACACACACAGACGAGCAGTCATAGAGAGGAGGACCCCCAGTTCTACACTAATGCTTTTTTAGGTGATTTAAACGAGTGCCAAGGCAGCAGCAACACCAAATAATATCACAAAAATCGAATATCACAAATGTATTAAAAAAATCTAATATCACAAAAATCTAATAAAAAAAATATAATATAACAAAAATATAAAAGATATAATATCACAAAAATATAATATAAAAAAACATTATATTAAAAAAATATAATATAACAAAGTATAAAAAATCTAATATCACAAAAATAAAATATAAAATCTTAAAAATATAATATCAAAAAAACATTATATTAAAAAAATATATCACAAAAATATAAAAAATAAAATATCACAAAAATATAAAAAATATAATATCACAAAAATATAATATCACAAAAATATAATAAAAAAAATATATAATATCCCAAAAATATAAAAGATATAATATCACAAAAATATAATATAAAAAAACATGATATTAAAAAAATCTAATATCACAAAAATAAAATATAAAATCACAAAAATATAAAAAATATAATATCACAAAAATATAATATAAAAAAAACATTATATTAAAAAAATATAATATCACAAAAATATAAAAAATAAAATATCACAAAAATATAAAAAATATATCACAAAAATATAATATCAAAAATACATTATATTAAAAAATATAATATCACAAAAATATAATATCACAAATATGTAATCTCACAAAAATATAAAAAATATAATATCACAAAAATATAATATCACAAAAATATAATATCACAAAAATATAATATCACAAAAATATAAAATCAAAAAATGTAATATCACTAAATATAATATCACAAGAATATAATATCACTAAAATATCCTTGGAGGTTTTTTTCAAATGCACATTTCATAACATTAACATCGGCTGGAATTCTTTTCAATAAATCAGGGTCTGAGTCATCAATGGATATCACAGGGTTAAACTAACAGGTCAGTTTGCTTCTTTGGCTCAATTCCGTAAAAAAAACACAAATTGCAGAATTTATTTACACAGGTCAATTTCCAACAGTTAAGTTAAAACAGAACTCTTACCAGGTGTTATGTGTGGTCCAGCTGGAAACCTGGATTTAGTTGAAAAGGCATTGTGGGACACACCAGAAGTGGACACAGACCCTGGACCTGGAAATGTGGGATACACCAGAAGTGGAAACAGACCGTGTACAGGAACCAAATAGTTAATATTGTAATCCACAAGTATAAAAACCTTATCCTAAATGATCCTTGTGTTAAAGGGTCTTTCTTTATTCCAATGTCATTCTGTAGAATGAACTATTGACAAGTTTGACAACGTTCTCATGTTTTATCAATAGATGAGACACTGTAAAGTAAAAGCCACTGAACCTATTGTGGACCTGTGACAGCATCAGTGTTCACAGGTCAGGAAAACACACGCACGCACACAAACACACGCGCACACACATACACGGTATGCGCACGCACACACTATGGTCTGGGTCTAAAGTAGTGTACTATATAGGGAATAGGGTGCTATGGTTTTGGGTCTAAAGTCGTGTACTATATAATATACGTAATAATATACGGTCTCAAAGCACAATGGATCCATTGTGACTTAGGTTGACTTGTAAGTCAATAAAACATGATGATCGTTAAAAGGAACAAGTTCCATTTACTGAGGCATGAATGTGACAAATCGCAGCCGCTTTCAGAATGGCACCAGAGCTGTGTGTTCTCCTGTACTCGATTATCGCTTTCCATTGCACATTGTCTTTATCTCTAGCAATGACGCAGAGTGACGTGGGTCGTAGGTTAATTCTCAACTGTCAAGGACACTGCTGGCTGCTCAGTAACATCTATCAGGGACAGTCTGGTAGTGGGTTTATATACAGTAGACCAGTCTGGTAGTGGGTTTATATACAGTAGACCAGTCTGGTAGTGGGTTTATATACAGTAGACCAGTCTGGTAGTGGGTTTATATACAGTAGACCAGTCTGGTAGTGGGTTTATATACAGTAGACCAGTCTGGTAGTGGGTTTATATACAGTAGACCAGTCTGGTAGTGGGTTTATATACAGTAGACCAGTCTGGTAGTGGGTTTATATACAGTAGACCAGTCTGGTAGTGGGTTTATATACAGTAGACCAGTCTGGTAGTGGGTTTATATACAGTAGACCAGTCTGGTAGTGGGTTTATATACAGTAGACCAGTCTGGTAGTGGGTTTATATACAGTAGACCAGTCTGGTAGTGGGTTTATATACAGTAATACCAGTCTGTTAGTGGGTTTATATACAGTAGACCAGTCTGGTAGTGGGTTTATATACAGTAGACCAGTCTGGTAGTGGGTTTATATACAGTAGACCAGTCTGGTAGTGGGTTTATATACAGTAGACCAGTCTGGTAGTGGGTTTATATACAGTAGACCAGTCTGGTAGTGGGTTTATATACAGTAGACCAGTCTGGTAGTGGGTTTATATACAGTAGACCAGTCTGGTAGTGGGTTTATATACAGTAGACCAGTCTGGTAGTGGGTTTATATACAGTAGACCAGTCTGGTAGTAGGTTTATATACAGTAGACCAGTCTGGTAGTGGGTTTATATACAGTAGACCAGTCTGGTAGTGGGTTTATATACAGTAGACCAGTCTGGTAGTGGGTTTATATACAGTAGACCAGTCTGGTAGTGGGTTTACATACAGTAGACCCGTCTGGTAGTGGGTTTAAATACAGTAGACCAGTCTGGTAGTGGGTTTATATACAGTAGACCAGTCTGGTAGTGGGTTTACATACAGTAGACCAGTCTGGTAGTGGGTTTATATACAGTAATACCAGTCTGGTAGTGGGTTTATATACAGTAGACCAGTCTGGTAGTGGGTTTATATACAGTAGACCAGTCTGGTAGTGGGTTTATATACAGTAGACCAGTCTGGTAGTGGGTTTATATACAGTAGACCAGTCTGGTAGTGGGTTTATATACAGTAGACCAGTCTGGTAGTGGGTTTACATACAGTAGACCAGTCTGGTAGTGGGTTTATATACAGTAGACCAGTCTGGTAGTGGGTTTATATACAGTAGACCAGTCTGGTAGTGGGTTTACATACAGTAGACCAGTCTGGTAGTGGGTTTACATACAGTAGACCAGTCTGGTAGTAGTTATAGGTATTTATTACAGTACTTTAGACAGTGTGTGTTCATTTGATAATTGGAAAAATAACTACTGTGTAAGTACTTAAATGTGGGTTTGACTGAAGTGAACTCATAGTGAACAGCAATGAACCACTCAGGAGCTAATAACAGTTTATAACAGTGCTAATAATAGTTCATCATTACAACCATAACAATGTACAGTACATTTAACATGAACAGTTAACATACATTATTTGAGCATACCTTTTGTTTGTTTCATATACATTAAAACTATTACACAAATAGGCTCCAAATATACAAACTTAAATACTACTTTCAACAGCTGCATACAGCAATATTAAAATGGAATGTTGAGTATTAGAGCAGTATTACATCATCAAAAGGCGACTGGAAGACTAGGGACAGGGAATGGAGACCAATGTCAACACAACAACGTGTTCTGTCTGTACACACCTGCTTCCCCACAGGCATCCTATTCTCTTCATAGTACACTACTTTAGCCCATAAGATTCAAAGTAGTGGACGACATGGAATAAGGGGTCCATTTGGGAACCATTTCAAAGTTCTTTTGGTCCAGGTTCTTTAGAACAGAACTTAGGACACATAACCGTAGATATTAGCAGCTTTGCCTTCTCCCGAAATCAGTCACCAATTAACCAATCAACCAGAACATCCTTTAACCAATTAACTAGACCATCCTTTAACCAATTAATCAAACAACCAGACCATCCTTTAACCAATTAACCAGACCATCCTTTAACCAATTAATCAATCAACCAGACCATCCTTTAACCAATTAACCAATCAACCAGAACATCCTTTAACCGATTAATGATAATCAATTAATCAACTGCTCAGTCACTCCCACCTGCAAACAACCAATCATGTGCTCAACTCATCCTGGTGATTGACTGAAACAGTGACTGAGGATGTGATATGGGCTCTGATCTAATATAGTGCAATATTAGGGAATATGGGCACATTTACATTCTAGAGTTCCACCTAGAACCAGCGGTGGAGAATAAGTCATATCAGGTTGGGATGAGTCAGAATAGAAGTGCCATAGTGTAACACCTAACCTTACTAACATACTACATCCTCTAACCTTACTAACATACTACATCCTCTAACTTTACTAACATACTACATCCTCTAACCTTACTAACATACTACATCATCTAACCTTACTAACATACTACATCCTCTAACTTTACTAACATACTACATCCTCTAACCTTACTAACATACTACATCCTCTAACCTTACTAATATACTACATCCTCTAACCTTACTAACATACTACATCCTCTAACCTTACTAACATACTACATCCTGCAACCTTACTAAGATACTACATCCTCTAACCTTACTAACATACTACATCCTCTAACCTTACTAACATACTACATCCTCTAACCTTACTAATATACTACATCCTCTAACCTTACTAACATACTACATCCTCTAACCTTACTAACATACTACATCCTCTAACCTTACTAATATACTACATCCTCTAACCTTACTAACATACTACATCCTCTAACCTTACTAACATACTACATAATCTAGATCAAGGCACCTTTAAGAGCAAACCTTTCTGACAGTTAAAACATCCAACCCTATCTCGACAGACAGACATGCAGACAGACAGACAGGCAGACAGGCAGACAGGCAGACAGGCAGACAGGCAGACAGGCAGACAGGCAGACAGGCAGACAGGCAGACAGGCAGACAGGCAGACATACAGACAGACAGACAGACATGTAACCGAGCAGATCTATAAGAAACGCCTGTGCTGGGCTGGCAGAAACTAGAAGCGTCTGGTTGTCAAAACTCGACTCCAATTTCTGGCAGCAAGGAAAGGATGGTGTGTGTGTGTGTGTGTGTGTGGGGGCGTGGATTCAAGGGGCGTAGAGCTGCCCGTGCCATGTGCAAAAATAACTAGTCATTTACGTTCAGGGTAGGTGGTCGTTCAGCTCCATCTTAGGGGAGGAGGTTATGTGCGTTTAGACTGAGGGAGACCAGCAGAGAAACCTGTGATTTGGATGTGGTCTCTAATTAGTAATATGGACCCCCTACAGAGGTCTATAGATAAGAGTCCATGGATGGAGCGTAGCTGAACCCCAGGAAGGCCTCCGCCGCCTCCTTGATACTGGCACTAATGAGGGACGAGTCAGGAGAGCAACCCACGGAGGAGGAGACCGGCTCGTCTGTGAACTCAGGGTCGAAGTGACGAAGGTCATTAGGCCCTGTCTGGAAAGATCGAGAAAAGAGGGTAAGACCTAGCGCTGGCTAACATTAGCAGAAACAAATCATTATAGTGTCTGGCCTAGCGCTGGCTAACATTAGCAGAAACAGATCATTATAGTGTCTGGCCTAGCGCTGGCTAACATTAGCAGAAACAGTTCATTATAGTGTCTGGCCTAGCGCTGGCTAACATTAGCAGAAACAGTTCATTATAGTGTCTGGCCTAGCGCTGGCTAACATTAGCAGAAACAGTTCATTATAGTGTCTGGCCTAGCGCTGGCTAACATTAGCAGAAACAGTTCATTATAGTGTCTGGCCTAGCGCTGGCTAACATTAGCAGAAACAGTTCATTATAGTGTCTGGCCTAGCGCTGGCTAACATTAGCAGAAACAGTTCATTATAGTGTCTGGCCTAGCGCTGGCTAACATTAGCAGAAACAGATCATTATAGTGTCTGGCCTAGCGCTGGCTAACATTAGCAGAAACAGATCATTATAGTGTCTGTGACATATTGTTGTGATACGTGACAACAGGAAACTGACCACATTGGGATTGAATGGGGGGGCGAGTTTCTTTGCTGTGAGGTCGTCCCAGTTTATTGGGGAGAAGAAAACGTGGTTCTTCATCTCCTCCTGAGAGACACAGAGATAGTGAATGAGATATTTATTTAATCCAACAAATGTACACATAATAATGATGTATAACCAATATCTACCCCACAGATTAACCGCAGTCACACACACACACACACACCAACACACACACACACACACACACCCACACTTACAAAGTCGTCAGTGTGCCCCAGTCTCTGTGTGCGGTCTTTCTGTAGCAATCCTTCCAGAATATGTTTAGCAGCATTGGAGATGTTGGGTTTGAGCTGCAGCGGTTTGTTCAGGATGTTGTCGTACATCTCCGCTGTGTTCCGGCTGTAGAACGGAGGCTGTGGATTGGACACACAGTGAACCAATCAGAACACAGAAGACTTCTGAGGTAAGGAAGTAAAACAGTGGGGTGTTCTTAAATGAACTGACCCAGCCCCCCTTCAGATTTTACTGGACAACAACATGTTTGTTTACTCACCAGACCATAAACAACAACATGTTTGTTTACTCACCAGACCATAAACAACAACATGTTTGTTCATTCACCAGACCATAAACAACAACATGTTTGTTTACTCACCAGACCATAAACAACAACATGTTTGTTTACTCACCAGGCCATACACAACAACATGTTTGTTTACTCACCAGACCATAAACAACAACATGTTTGTTTACTCACCAGACCATAAACAACAACATGTTTGTTTACTCACCAGACCATAAACAACAACATGTTTGTTTACCAGAGGTGGGACAAAGTCATTGTTATGCAAGTCACAAGTAAGTCTCAAGTCTTTGCACTCGAGTCCCGAGTCAAGTCGAGTCAAAGATGAGGCAAGTCCCGAGTCGAGTCACAAGTCAAAGCCAACAAGTCTCAAGTCGAGTCCAAAGTCCTACCATTTTAGTCATTTCAAGTCATCTTACCACAGAAATAAAATTTATACAAATCATGTATGTCTGTAAGATTTGTATTTATTTAAACCTCTTTTTATACAATGACATTAATCAAATGCAGTAAAAAACAGAAAATTTAATTTCACAAAAAATGCTTGTATTTCAACAGCATATTGCACTAGAACAATGCACAGCAACTTCAGTCCTATATTGTATTGACCTTAGGGCTGGACGATATGGCAAAATTTTATATCACGACATATATCTTAATTTCGGTCGATACGATATAATTCCGATATCGATATGAATAATATAAAAGCCTCAGGAAAAAATGCCATGAACACCCACAACGGATGTCTGTATACAATCTTCTGAAAAATACATTTGCCAAGTCTTTTGAGCCTCCTCCTATAAAACTAAATAATATTTTAGAAATAAAACGGTACAAGTAAATTAAAGTTCACCTTTTATTTGATTTTAACCTTTATACAAACAAGAAAAGTCAAATAACCAATTTGACTCTGAGACTGACCTTATTAATATATTTAACTTTAAACAATAACATAGGCTGATTATATTATTCTTTACACAAAACTTCTTGCAACAAAACTTGTTCTATAAACATATCGTTTAACGTTAGTGAACATGTTAGGCAATGAAGAGGTGAGTTCATGAGTTCGCTACGTGACCGTGGATTTAGAGAAGCTCATGAACGCGCATGTTGCTATCGGTCGCAACATGCTCGGAGAATGTGAGTGCTCAAAAGCGCATGTCCATCATGACGTCATGGGCCAGTCACCGCGGAAGATCCAAGCTCCTATGTTGGCTTTATGCGCTTTTGAGCCTCTCATTCTCCGGCACATTTAGATCACGCTGAAACCTGAAGTTTATCAGATCTCTTAAACTTGCTGTGTTGGAGATCAGCAAAAATATTGAAATATCGAAAATGTGTTTAGAAATCATATCACCGTTATTGATTTTTTTACCGCGATATGTATTGATATTGAATTATTGTCCAGCCCTAATTGACCTCATATTGCAAAACAGTTTAACTTTCAAATAGACATGGGTCCTTTTAGCCTGAACTTTTTTAAACATGTCATAAATAAAATCCTCACTCCTCAAAATTATCACTTCTGAAAAACTGGACCAACCTGATAATATAATTGGAATGACTCCATAGAGACGTGTGTGTGTGTGTGTGTGTGTGTGTGTGCGTGTGCGTGTGCGTGTGAGCGTGCGCAGCTCTGTCTGTAATTTCGACCCGCATGTTTTGCAAATTGCAACTCTTTTTTTGTCGACTACCTCGTAATTTTTATAGCCAAACGAAACTATATTCGGTATCATTTTGCCAACTGGCGCGTTGTTGCTTGTGCTTCATTGGTTATCTTGCAATGTGCCTGCTTAGATGCTGTCCAATCAAAACAACGTGGGACTACAGTGATTGGATGTCGTGCAGGCAGCGCGCGTGCTCTCTGCATGCATTTTTTTCACAGATGCAGATAAACTGATAGCGGCGCGGCCGTGTGAACATTTTCTTCCCCAGTTTTCATGGGAAGTAGCGAGTCTTCTCGAGTCAAAAGGCGCAAGTCCAAGTGAAGTCACGAGTCATTGATGTTCAAGTCCAAGTCGAGTTGCAAGTCTTTGTAGATTTTGTCGAGTCGAGTCTGAAGTCATCAAATTCATGACTCGAGTCTGACTCGAGTCCAAGTCACATGACTCGAGTCCACACCTCTGTTGTTTACTCACCAGACCATAAACAACAACATGGTTGTTTACTCACCAGACCATAAACAACATGTTTGTTTACTCACCAGACCATAAACAACAACATGTTTGTTTACTCACCAGCCCATAAAGCATCTCGTAAAGCACCGCTCCCAAACACCACCAGTCAACTGTTCTGTCATACGGCTGCTTGTGGAGAACCTCTGGAGCGAGGTACTGCGGAGGGAGAGAGGAGAGAGAGGGAGAGGAGAGGAGAGGAGAGGAGGAGGAGAGAGAGAGAGAGGAGGAGAGGGAGAGAGAGGGGGAGCATTCATTATTCCGACCGTCAATCATCAGCTGCCAGAGAACCTTTCAATCAAACAAAAACTAAATGTGTGGATCCGCCCACGTTCTGCACTTACCTCAGGAGTTCCACAGAACGTCGACGTGGTTCCGTTCTGTTCTATGTTCTCTTTGCAGAGACCAAAGTCTGTGAGTATGATGTGACCTTGAGAGTCCAGCAGAATGTTCTCCGGCTTCAGGTCTCGGTACACAATGTTTAGAGAGTGTAGGTACCCCAGGGCACTGGCAATCTCTGCTGTGTAGAACCGAGCACGGGGTTCCAGGAAACAACGTTCTCTCTGAAGGTGGTAGAACAACTGGAGAAAACAACGAGACAACGTTTAAATATGATGATCTTTTATTGTGATCAACACAGGCCCACCAGTCACTGTTCCTCACATAGAACAACTGACAGGGACAAACGCGATACATGTCATGAAAAACCTCTGTTACCGTAATATCGATGAAAATGTGACAATTAAACATTAATAAAAGGGAAATGTATATATAGAGACAGAAAGAAAGAAAACAGGAGATAAAAAGAGATAGACATAAAGAAAGAAAACAGGAGATAAAAAGCAGTGGAAATGACCATATTTAATCAGTAATGTCTTCTCTCCTAACAATCACAGGAAAGACCCCCAATCCACACACACACACACACACACACACACACACACACACACACACACACACACACACACACACACACACACACACACACACACACACACAGTCTAATTCTGGAAGTGATTTCCTGAGAGGTGTTTCCATTAGCAGACAGAATAAGAGAAGCAGAAAAGTGAGACGAAGCTTCTATTCTGCCTCTTCATATGACCAGATACTACCCTTCATATGACCAGATACTACCCTTCATATGACCAGATACTACCCTTCATATGACCAGATACTACCCTTCATATGACCAGATACTACCCTTCATATGACCAGATACTACCCTTCATATGACCAGATACTACCCTTCATATGACCAGATACTACCCTTCATATGACCAGATACTACCCTTCATATGACCAGATACTACCCTTCATATGACCAGATACTACCCTTCATATGACCGGATACTACCCTTCATATGACCGGATACTACCCTTCATATGACCAGATACTACCCTTCATATGACCAGATACTACCCTTCATATGACCAGATACTACCCTTCATATGACCAGATACTACCCTTCATATGACCGGATACTACCCTTCATATGACCGGATACTACCCTTCATATGACCAGATACTACCCTTCATATGACCGGATACTACCCTTCATATGACCGGATACTACCCTTCATATGACCAGATACTACCCTTCATATGACCAGATACTACCCTTCATATGACCAGATACTACCCTTCATATGACCAGATACTACCCTTCATATGACCAGATACTACCCTTCATATGACCGGATACTACCCTTCATATGACCAGATACTACCCTTCATATGACCAGATACTACCCTTCATATGACCAGATACTACCCTTCATATGACCGGATACTACCCTTCATATGACCGGATACTACCCTTCATATGACCGGATACTACCCTTCATATGACCAGATACTACCCTTCATATGACCAGATACTACCCTTCATATGACCAGATACTACCCTTCATATGACCAGATACTACCCTTCATATGACCAGATACTACCCTTCATATGACCAGATACTACCCTTCATATGACCAGATACTACCCTTCATATGACCAGATACTACCCTTCATATGACCAGATACTACCCTTCATATGACCAGATACTACCCTTCATATGACCAGATACTACCCTTCATATGACCGGATACTACCCTTCATATGACCGGATACTACCCTTCATATGACCAGATACTACCCTTCATATGACCGGATACTACCCTTCATATGACCAGATACTACCCTTCATATGACCAGATACTACCCTTCATATGACCAGATACTACCCTTCATATGACCGGATACTACCCTTCATATGACCGGATACTACCCTTCATATGACCAGATACTACCCTTCATATGACCAGATACTACCCTTCATATGACCGGATACTACCCTTCATATGACCAGATACTACCCTTCATATGACCAGATCACTCCTCTTCCTCCCAAACGTCTGTCAAACTGACCTATGTCCGCATGCACATATCTGTTTCCTTCTCCACCTCCTCTCTCTCTCTTTCCCTCCCTCCCTCTCTCCCCTCTATCTCTGCTCACCTCTCCTCCATTGATATAGTCCAGAACAAAGTAGAGTTTCTCCACGGTCTGGAAGGAGTAATGCAGCCCCACAAGGAAAGGATGTTTGATGTTCTTCAGCAGAACATTCCTCTCTGACATGATGTGCTTCTCCTGGAGGTCAACAAGATGACAGGGTCAGAGTTCAGGAAGGTTGGGTAGGTTGTGTGTGTGTGTGTGTGTCTGTGTCTCATACACACACATGTACATGTCTTCAGGAGTTATATTTAGGCATAACACTAGAGTTTGTTGGGGTTAAGTTTAGGGTATGGGTAAAGTTATGTTTAGGGTTAGAGAATAGAGGATGTTGGGGTTAAGTTTAGGGTATGGGTAAAGTTATGTTTAGGGTTAGAGAATAGAGGATGTTGGGGTTAAGTTTAGGGTATGGGTAAAGTTATGTTTAGGGTTAGAGAATAGAGGATGTTGGGGTTAAGTTTAGGGTATGGGTAAAGTTATGTTTAGGGTTAGAGAATAGAGGATGTTGGGGTTAAGTTTAGGGTATGGGTAAAGTTATGTTTAGGGTTAGAGAATAGAGGATGTTGGGGTTAAGTTTAGGGTATGGGTAAAGTTATGTTTAGGGTTAGAGAACAGAGGATGTTGGGGTTAAGTTTAGGGTATGGGTAAAGTTATGTATATGAGCTGTGTACGATCTCTGTATACGCAGTATATGACCTGTATATCAGCTGTATATCAGCAGTATATGAGCTGTGTATGAGCTGTGTATGAGCTGTGTATGAGCTGTGTATGTGCAGTATATGAGCTGTATATCAGCAGTATACGAGCAGTATATGAGCAGTGTATGAACTGTGTACGAGCTGTGTATGCACCTCTTTCTTCTTCAGTATGGCCTTCTTCTGCAACACTTTAACTGCATAGAACTGGTCATCAGTGCGATGTCTGGCCAGGAGGACCTTACCAAAGCTGCCTTTACCAATGACCTTCAGGAAATGGAAGTCACTGGGTTTGGCTGTGGGGTTGGAGGACGGACCCAGGTTGATCTGCTGTGAGGGACTGGGCTGGAGAAAAAACACTGGGTCAGTATCATGATGTGGCACCCTGCACACTATGTAGTGCCCTAATATTGACCAGGATAATAGGGCAAATTAACAAGTAGGCACTATGCAAACCAGCCCAATAAACATGCTGTATATATATCCAGTCTCTGGACAACACACACATCAACACACACACTAAACACACACACATACACACACCAACAAACACACATCATCACACACCCACCCACAATAATGGCCTGCAAACTTGCATATGTTCACGAATCAGTATGTTGTGTAAATTGTATACACAATGTACAATATCCACAGACACGCACACACACACGCACCCAGACGACACAGACGCACACAGACGCACGCAGACGCACGCGCGCACAGGCACGCACACATGCGCACACACGCGCACACACAGACAGACACACACACAGACAGACACACACACAGACAGACACACAGACAGACACAGACACAGACACAGACACACACACACACACACAGACACACACTTACAGGAGGAGAGGGGTTTGCATTCATGAGTTCAGCCTCCTGCTGTGGCGGGGGTAGGTTAAGAATAGACTCTACCTCAGGACTGGAGGGGGGAGAGTGTTGGGGAAGACAAGGAGATAAGGGGGAAAGAGAATTTAGATATCCTGTTTCACTTTACAATCCCAAAGCTGTTCTGGATATGAAACACAATTAATCAAAGATGAAAGGATGAGGAAATGAAAGAGAGATCTGAGTCACTCACTGTTTGCAGACGTAGGAGTTACTGGTGGCCAGACGCTGAATCAAGTCATTCAGACCCATTCTCCTCTGTTTCATAAACGCTGTACAGAGAAAAACAAAGACAAAAAGCATGGAGGGTAAGGTTCTCTCTCTGTTTGAGTCATGGAGGGTAAGGTTCTCTCTCTGTTCGAGTCATGGAGGGTAAGGTTCTCTCTCTGTTCGAGTCGTGGAGGGTAAGGTTCTCTCTCTGTTCGAGTCATGGAGGGTAAGGTTCTCTCTCTGTTCGAGTCATGGAGGGTAAGGTTCTCTCTCTGTTTGAGTCATGGAGGGTAAGGTTCTCTCTCTGTTCGAGTCATGGAGGGTAAGGTTCTCTCTCTGTTCGAGTCATGGAGGGTAAGGTTCTCTCTCTGTTCGAGTCGTGGAGGGTAAGGTTCTCTCTCTGTTCGAGTCATGGAGGGTAAGGTTCTCTCTCTGTTCGAGTCGTGGAGGGTAAGGTTCTCTCTCTGTTCGAGTCATGGAGGGTAAGGTTCTCTCTCTGTTCGAGTCATGGAGGGTAAGGTTCTCTCTCTGTTCGAGTCGTGGAGGGTAAGGTTCTCTCTCTGTTCGAGTCGTGGAGGGTAAGGTTCTCTCTCTGTTCGAGTCATGGAGGGTAAGGTTCTCTCTCTGTTCGAGTCGTGGAGGGTAAGGTGGTCATTCCCTCGTTCTCTCTCTGTCTGAGTTGTTGTAAAAGTTATTTTCGCAGTGTGTAAGTCTCGGTTGAGATGTCCAGTCTGGACAGGTTCCTACCAGTGAGTAAGGCACCTAGTCCACGAGTTTTGGAATAAGTCCTCAATACCGGAGGCTCTCTGTCAGTTGCAATCGTCATGGTTACTGGCTAGAACTTTCTAGAGACTTTGTGGAACTCCGTTCCTGCTGCTGTTCAGGGGGTTACTGTGCTGCAGAGGTCTGTGTTGGGCTGGTTTTATAGCAGTGGGAGGGGCACACCAGAGGGGCGTTTCCACCCTCCGAGCCCCTCTGTGGGCGGGATCGTGTGTCATAATGTGTGTACTGTCAGGTTCCTCTCAGCCAATCAAAGGGGCTTGTGTGTAATCTACAGTAGCCTATAGTAGCCCCCAAGGTCAGTTTGTCTGACGGAAAAAAATATCCTACGTCTCGATCAGACCCAGCTGAGAGAACTCTGTGTACTATTTCACAAAGATTGCGTAACTTGCAAAAAGACTTGCAGGAATTTTGCAAACTGTGAAATCTTCTTTTCAACCGCTCGTACATTAACCGTCAATTATAAAGATCAGACTGTGAAGGGTTGAGTCCAACTTCAATGCCTACCAGATGTGTGTATTTATACTTCAGTAGGAACCAGGAAGACCTCATTTAATACCATCCAGATAGCCATCTACAGTTATTTTTTTAAACTATCATTTCTCAATACACATCATAATCAAATCTAGAGCTGTAATCAAAATTAAAGTTGACAAATAACATCCACAACCTACGTAATTCCATCATATGACTGGTGAGAACTAGTTACCATAGATCTGTCTGTATGTGTGTATCTGTGTGTATCTGTGTGTGTGTGTCTGTGTGTCTATCTGTGTGTGTGTTTTTGTGTGTGTGTGTGTGTGTGTGTGTGTGTGTGTGTGTGTGTGTGTGTGTGTGTGTGTGTCCGTTCCTTCACATGTTACTGGTGTATGGCACTTATGGAACTTCATGGATAAGTTTGGTATGATGGTGGCGTATTGGTTAGAGCATCTAACTGTCTGCAAAGTCCATGAAAATATAAACAACATATCCAGTACAACATGGGAGGTTCCAAAAAAAAAATCCCAGCTTCTTTAAGGAAAGCAGTGTTCTGCTGAAACCCTCTGTACCCGTTTAATCTAGATGTGTTTTGCAGAGCTGCCTGTGTTTATGTCTGTTACTTAAGGAACCCTGTGAGCCACAGTGTCAGTTGGATTAATGTATCATTAACAAGTCAGAATGCTTTAGTCCATATCGACTTCCCCTTTGGACACTTCTCAATGTTACTGCTAGATTAAACCGGCTCACTGTTAATACACAAAAGACTCGAGGGGGGCGGAAATAGAACAGTTTGGGGGCCGTGCGAGAATATGGGGTGGAGTTTGGAGAAGGGCGACCGGCCAGAAAAGTGTCTGGAAATGGAAAAGTACAAGCTGGAGGCCGGTGCGCTTCTCTCCTACATTCAGCTCACGAAACCAACGAGAAAATGGCAACTCAAATGGGGGAGAAAAAAAACGTTACAGCAATAATTGTTTTTGGCCATAAATACTTACTCTAACTAATGCAGATTTGCTTATATAACTGGCGTGTGAAGAATTATTTGATTTAAAAACCTTAAATTTAAAAAATTTAAAATCAAAATATATGGGGGGACATTTGGAACAATGACTGCCTGTCTCCGTTAAAGACCGTTACATAAGGCTCTCACCTGGTTCTAGTATTACCCCGGAGGAACCATTTCAACTATAATTACACAAGGTCCTCACCTGGTTCTAGTATTACCCCGGAGGAACCATTTCAACTATAATTACACAAGGTCCTCACCTGGTTCTAGTATTACCCCGGAGGAACCATTTCAACTATAATTACACAAGGTTCTCACCTGGTTCTAGTATTACCCCGGAGGAACCATTTGACCTATAATTACATAAGGTTCTCACCTGGTTCTAATATTACCCCGGAGGAACCATTTCAACTATAATTACACAAGGTTCTCACCTGGTTCTAGTATTACCCCGGAGGAACCATTTCAACTATAATTACATAAGGTTCTCACCTGGTTCTAGTATTACCCCGGAGGAACCATTTCAACTATAATTACATAAGATTCTCATCTGGTTCTAGTATTACCCCGAACGACCATTTCACCTACTCCGGCGATTGATTAAATCCTTGCCCAAGACTTTTAACAAATCCTGCAAATCTTGTTTTTCCACCAGGTAAAACTACAAAGTATATCCATTCCAGATTACACACAATAATATCTGTAGTCTGAATATATCCGTCAGCTGTTACACCATTCTCTCTATAACAGCTGTTATATGTGCAGTTCACCCTGGTTAACAAACACACATCTATCATTATACATAATAAACAATACAACATGTCATGTTATTAACCTGCTTATAACATTAAAGTCAATCCAATAGTTGCGCCTTATCAATGTGTCCATAATCTTTCTCGAACAAATAATAAATAAATAAATGCAGTTTCCATTTTCGATACCAACCTTTCAGTTCAGTTGTCGTCTTCATCTTTTGCTGTTGTTGATATATATATTTATATATATCCCCAGGCCAGATCAGTGCGACTGTACAACAGGTGGAGGCGAAAGAGAGGAGCGGATGGTAATATAACACGCCTTATCATCTGGTTTAACCCGGGTCAGAGGGGTTGGGGTGAAACACACCGGTCTGTTTAACCCGGGTCAGAGGGGTTGGGGTAAAACACACCGGTCTGTTTAACCCGGGTCAGAGGGGTTGGGGTAAAACACACCGGTCTGTTTAACCCGGGTCCGAGGGGTTGGAGTGAAACACACCGGTCTGTTTAACCCGGGTCAGAGGGGTTGGGGTGAAACACACCGGTCTGTTTAACCCGGGTCAGAGGGGTTGGGGTGAAACACACCGGTCTGTTTAACCAGAGGTGTCCCGGATCCCTACTATATGAGTAGCCAATGAAAACATGCTCATGACTACTTACATGTCAGAAGAGTCGTTTTGTCTTTCATTAGGATTTAACGATCCGCGAACAGTCACAAAAACAGCAATGATCAAATAAAAACACGGTGCCCTAGAGAACCGTATCGCTGAGTGCATACAAGTTCCTGTTAGAGAGAAGTTCAACCACCGACTACCGGACATCTACTGGGCGGAGACTCACTGTTTATCAAGACATTCTGGAAGGAAAGCAGAAGCAGGGAGGCTGTGGCCAAATGGACAGATACCAAACTTTCCCCAGGGTCAGAATTAGTGCACTAAACATGAAACATGGTGCAATGTGGGATTAGAGCAAAATGGCATTTATATGTTAATTAATATAGAATGTCTCCTCTATATGGGCTTAATGAGATGCCTAAGCTGTTCCCCACAAAACCTCAGGTAATATTGGTGGTGTGGGCATGTTTACTATCTGACAGTACTGAAGCCTTAGTAACTGTAGCTACCATGGTTAAAAAATACTACACGTCTCGTACTGGTGTTAATTTGTACGTTTATTCTTTTCCAATCTTCTCTATAAAAACACCATGGAACAACTTGGCACAATTAAACACCGTGAAAACGTGTTTGCCTTGTGAAACCAGCGGTAGAAAAAATAAACAATAGCTCAAATGTTCGTCTACCGCAATATACAAAACTCTTCTGTTCCCTCCTCTCTCTCTCTCAACTCTGACCTTACGCCGGTGACTCTAACTTCCGGGGTAGCGTGTAAATTTATCAAAACAAATTATAAAATTATTTAGCTGTAAATATAATAAAACAGTATCACATAGTTCAACTCATTAAACGCTCTACATTTAAATAAACAGGAAATTATAACAGCATAAAGTGAGATTACTGAGCGATAATACAGGTTGCGCACATTTACTGCGTCGCCATGGAAACACATCAACTAATTTCCGCGTCAGCTGCAGTAGCCGACCTATATCAATGTTATGTGGACAACTAGGGACATTCTTTCTTGTCTCTATATTCTGCCATATTGAAAATACCATCCCAGGTTGAGGTTTGATTGTAGGCAGGTGAAACACAATCCAGACTGGGCTATTGTCTGTCGTGTGAAGAAACCACCTCCATTACAGTGTGGTTAGAAAAATATAACCTGGGCCCAGTTTTTCAAAAGGTTTAATCCGGATAAAATTGATCCGGGTTTAGTAAACCTTTTTTGCGATCCGTGATCACGTAATCCATCTTACTTTAGAGACAGTTTTTCAAAGCAACATCGGATTGGATAACCAGTGCTCAAACGGGATAGGAAATCACAATGTAGAACTATAGATTTGTAAAGAGCAACAAGTAGAATAGCCAGTGTGGGGTCAATATAAGTGCATTTTTATTGGTTATTCTGGAAAACATTGCATGCATCACTAATAAATATTCTAAAAACAAAAATGTTTTCGATTGTGATGAATATATATATCAATTAGTGACAGAATATCTTTTTTTGTTTTTGGTCAATTTTGACAGCTGTTTGGGGGATTATTTTATGAGGCCAAACTCTTTCTACTTTGCTGTAGGCCTATACTGAAAGGCTGAATACGTTAAAGCCTACCTAATCACTGTAGCCTGACAGATGAACAAATAAAATCAAAACATTATGAATAAATAGGATATCTTGTAAGATACTGCATGATCCAAATATAGTATTATATGATACATTTTTAACGTTTTCATTACATTTTGGGCATGAAATCCACACGGAATCCACCCTTCTAATGCAGTTTAATCCAGTTTTTTGGATCAAAGTGATCCAAATCCTACAAAAAAGTTCTGAAAACCCCAAACTAAAGGTTTGATCCGGATCAAAACCAAGATTGGATTACGTGATCTAATCTGATTATGTAATCCGTTTTTTCTTTTGAAAAACCCATTTTCCAGATTTGATCCAATCCGTTATCCAAAATCCTAGTGGATTACTTTTGAAAAACTGGGCCCTGAGCATCAAGCCAATCCGATGGTGAGACTCAGACTACAGGTTTATAGTATCCTGACTGGCATGCTGCTTAGTATTATACCTGTGTAAAGTGTTCAGTTACACCTGTTTAAAGTGTTCAGTTACACCTGTTTAAAGTGTTCAGTTACACCTGTGTAAAGTGTTCAGTTACATCTGTGTAAAAAGTTCAGTTACACCTGTTTAAAGTGTTCAGTTACACCTGTGTAAAGTGTTCAGTTGCACCTGTGTAAAGTGTTCAGTTGCACCTGTGTAAAATGTTCAGTTACATCTTTGTAAAGTGTTCAGTTACACCTGTGTAAAGTGTTCAGTTACATCTTTGTAAAGTGTTCAGTTACACCTGTGTAAAGTGTTCAGTTACACATGTGTAAAGTGTTCAGTTACATCTGTTTAAAGTGTTCAGTTACACATGCGTAAAGTGTTCAGTTACATCTGTGTAAAGTGTTCAGTTACACCTGTTTAAAGTGTTCAGTTACACCTGTGTAAAGTTTTCAGTTGCACCTGTGTAAAATGTTCAGTTACATCTTTGTAAAGTGTTCAGTTACACCTGTGTAAAGTGTTCAGTTACACCTGTGTAAAGTGATCAGTTACACCTGTGTAAAGTGTTCTGTTACACGTGTGTAAAGTGTTCAGTTACATCTGTGTAAAGTGTTCAGTTACACCTGTGTAAAGTGTTTAGTTACACCTTTGTAAAGTGTTTAGTTACACCCGTGTGAAGTGTTCAGTTACACCTGTGTAAAGTGTTCAGTTACACCTGTGTAAAATGTTCAGTTACACCTTTGTAAAGTGTTCAGTTACACCTGTGTAAAGTGTTCAGTTACACCTGTGTAAAGTGTTCAGTTACACCTGTGTAAAGTGTTCAGTTACACCTGTGTAAAGTGTTCAGTTACACCTGTGTAAAGTGTTCAGTTACACCTGTGTAAAGTGTTTAGACACCAACTAACAACTAACAATCACATAATCAGTGCTAAAAACATGACATGACTGATTACAGACAACAACACACACACAGACACACACACAAAAACACACGCACACACACACACACTCACAAAAACACCCGCACACCCGCACACCCGCACACACGCACACACACACACAATCTCTCTGTAAAGCTTTGTCACTGGAGTCAGTAGCTCTAGCAGACTCTAGCTATAATTACAGGTCGAAATGTGTTTTTAAACACTGTTTTGCAGGGAAGGGCAGCAAATCTCTGCCCACCGACAAACAGTTATTACTGGTGTCAACTAAATTATTTTTAAGGAGACAGAGATGCAAAGATGCAGATGCTTTAGTGATCAGGATAACTGAGTATTGAGGAGTCAAACCTCCACTTGAGGAGTGGACCTGTAACATTACAGCCAGAACTGGACCGGCTAGAGAAGTACAGCCAGAACTGGACCGGCTAGAGAAGTACAGACAGAACTGGACCGGCTAGAGAAGTACAGCCAGAACTGGACCGGCTAGAGAAGTACAGACAGAACTGGACCGGCTAGAGAAGTACAGCCAGAACTGGACCGGCTAGAGAAGTACAGACAGAACTGGGCCGACTAGAGAAGTACAGCCAGAACTGGACCGACTAGAGAAGTACTGCCAGAACTGGACCGACTAAAGAAGTACAGACAGAACTGGACCGACTAGAGAAGTACAGACAGAACTGGACCGACTAGAGAACTACAGCCAGAACTGGACCGACTAGAGAAGTACAGACAGAACTGGGCCGACTAAAGAAGTACAGACAGAACTGGACCGACTAGAGAAGTACAGACAGAACTGGACCGACTAGAGAACTACAGCCAGAACTGGACCGACTAGAGAAGTACAGCAAGAACTGGACCGACTAAAGAAGTACAGACAGAACTGGACCAACTAGAGAAGTACAGACAGAACTGGACCGACTTGAGAAGTACAGCCAGAACTGGACCGACTAGAGAAGTACTGCCAGAACTGGACCGACTAGAGAAGTACAGCAAGAACTGGACCGACTAAAGAAGTACAGACAGAACTGGACCGACTTGAGAAGTACAGCCAGAACTGGACCGACTAGAGAAGTACAGCCAGAACTGGACCGACTAGAGAAGTACAGACAGAACTGGACCGACTAGAGAAGTACAGCCAGAACTGGACCGACTAGAGAACTACAGACAGAACTGGACCGACTAGAGAAGTACTGCATGAACTGGACCGACTAGAGAAGTACAGACAGAACTGGGCCGACTAGAGAAGTACAGCCAGAACTGGACCGACTAGAGAACTACAGCCAGAACTGGACCGACTAGAGAATACTGCCAGAACTGGACCGACTAGAGAAGTACAGACAGAACTGGACCGACTAGAGAAGTACAGCCAGAACTGGACCGACTAGAGAAGTTCAGACAGAACTGGACCCTGTAAAGGTATGTTTCTGGGTGTACTGGCTATCTAAATCCCTTGGAGAGAACCCTGTAAATGTAAGGTTCTGGGTGTGTTGGCTATCTAAATCCCATGGAGAGAACCCTGTAATGGTAAGGTTCTGGGTGTGCTGGCAATTTAAATCCCCTGGAAAAAAGTCCAAACATATGTTCTCATGTATACATTTATTATGAATGAGAATAGTTATAAGGGAGTACAGTTTACTTTGTTCCTTGATAGTAACAGTCGAATGTGGCTGTCAGGGCTCAAAAGAATAAAACCTGCATTTCAGGAGTTTCAGCATGCTTGGAGAGCTGCGTACACTGGAGTAAGAATGTAAGATGTCCAAAAAATTTATGTTATTGGGGAATGAGTTTCAGTGTGAAGGAGTGGTGCAATGCCTATAGGAAGTGAAGCCTGCACAGTGGTGGCAGCATCATGTTGTGGGGATTGTTCTTATTCTTAAGGAAGCAAGGTAAATTGGAGGGATACCTTGATTTTCTAAACATCTTGGGCACTGATACAACTTCACTTAGAGGAGACAAGCATGAACTTAAGGCTTTTAAAAGTGAGATGAAATGCAGGCCTGTGGCCATAAATCATAGAAATCAAATGCTATTTCTGTCCTGAGTGGGAACCTTTGGTTCTCACTCCGGGTATTTTAGTGGGGTGCACGTATTGTTTCCGGTGTGTTTTATTTTTATTTTTCACAGCTGGGGGTGAATTAGCAATCTGCATGCGTGCCAGAGCCGGCCCCCGTCTGCAGCGTGTCAGAACCGGTCCCCGTCTGCAGCGTGCCAGAGCCGGCCCCCGTCTGCAGCGTGCCAGAGCCGGCCCCCGTCTGCAGCGTGCCAGAGCCGGCCCCCGTCTGCAGCGTGCCAGAGCCGGCCCCTGTCTGCAGCGTGCCAGAGCCGGCCCCCGTCTGCAGCGTGCCAGAGCCGGCCCCCGTCTGCAGCGTGTCAGAACCGGTCCCCGTCTGCATGCGTGCCAGAGCCGGCCCCCGTCTGCAGCGTGCCAGAGCCGGCCCCCGTCTGCATGCCTGCCAGAACCGGCCCCCGTCTGCAGCGTGCCAGAGCCGGCCCCCGTCTGCAGCGTGCCAGAGCCGGCCCCCGTCTGCAGCGTGCCAGAGCCGGCCCCCTACTGAAAAACTATATATCGTTATAGTCTGCTGTTTGAAACTCATTAAGTGGGCACAAAATCTGTGTTTACACTCAATCACCTGTACGGGAACAGCCAATCAAAATGACCAAATTATTGGGAAACAAACACAAAGCAAACTGTTGTGTCATCTGGCCTGAAATTCAGACTACACCTTAGGAACATTTTATGTATTTGTTCTTACCAGAGTCATCTGGACAGCAGTAGGTCTCTGGATCTGGGTCGTTATGATAGTAGATATCCATTGCCTAGGAAACAAGACCGCCATCAACAGATACCTGTATTATTATATGTGTATGTGTGTATGTGTGTATGTGTGTATGTGTGTATATGTGTATGTGTGTATATGTGTATGTGTGTAAATGTGTATGTGT
>CM055734.1:1149765-1177265 GCA_029465975.1 Dallia pectoralis
ACATATTGACATATCACAACATAAGGACGACAACGTACAATATCAATGGGCCACTTTATTCCCACATATCTGAGTTCATTTTCTCTTAACCAGGCGTCATTATTTTCAAGAAACGGGGCATTGTTTTTTTTACATGATTATGTGACATGATGAAATGTGTGTGCAGAACAGCGAGTTATCTTGAAACCAACACAGCATTTGCACACTAAGCACCGTGGATGTTGAGAAACACACATTCCACCTGGTATTTGCTGCATCGTTGTGAGGTGAACCGTTGAAATGATCTGAGCTCAGATCTCTGTCAACACATTCCCAACACATAACAGAATCTGACATTTCACAGAGGGCATCTCAACTACCTGAGCCATACAGCTGAGTCATGGTGGCTTTCAAATCCTCCTTCCGGGTCCAATATGACCCCAAGACAAAGAAACGTGCAGGAAGAAAATGTCAGACTCCTCCCACCTCAGTCACCCCATCCTAAAAACTATGTGTGGTAGTATCGCCTGGCAACACATGTCACAACCAAAAAATACGACCACATCAACAGTTTGTTTCCCGGGGATTACAGAACAGGGAATCAGAATTAGGGTTGACCCCAAGGCAGAACACGGTCAGAGTTAGGGTTGACCCCAAGGCAGAACAGAATAGGGTCAGAGTTAGGGTTGACCCCAAGGTAGAACAGGGTCAGAGTTAGGGTTGACCTCAAGGTAGAATAGGGTCAGAGTTTGGGTTGACCCCAAGGTAGAACAGGGTCAGAGTTAGGGTTGACCCCAAGGTAGAACAGGGTCAGAGTTAGGGTTGACCCCAAGGTAGAACAGGGTCAGAGTTTGGGTTGACCCCAAGGTAGAACAGGGTCAGAGTTAGGGTTGACCCCAAGGTAGAACAGGTCAGAGTTAGGGTTGACCCCAAGGTAGAACAGGGTCAGAGTTTGGGTTGACCCCAAGGTAGAACAGGGTCAGAGTTAGGGTTGACCCCAAGGTAGAACAGGGTCAGAGTTAGGGTTGACCCCAAGGTAGAACAGGTCAGAGTTAGGGTTGACCCCAAGGTAGAACAGGGTCAGAGTTAGGGTTGACCCCAAGGTAGAACAGGTCAGAGTTAGGGTTGACCCCAAGGTAGAATAGGGTCAGAGTTTGGGTTGACCCCAAGGTAGAACAGGGTCAGAGTTAGGGTTGACCCCAAGGTAGAACAGGGTCAGAGTTTGGGTTGACCCCAAGGTAGAACAGGGTCAGAGTTTGGGTTGACCCCAAGGTAGAACAGGGTCAGAGTTAGGGTTGACCCCAAGGTAGAACAGGGTCAGAGTTTGGGTTGACCCCAAGGTAGAACAGGGTCAGAGTTAGGGTTGACCCCAAGGTAGAACAGGGTCAGAGTTAGGGTTGACCCCAAGGTAGAATAGGGTCAGAGTTAGGGTTGACCCCAAGGTAGAACAGGGTCAGAGTTTGGGTTGACCCCAAGGTAGAACAGGGTCAGAGTTAGGGTTGACCCCAAGGTAGAACAGGGTCAGAGTTAGGGTTGACCCCAAGGTAGAACAGGGTCAGAGTTAGGGTTGACCCCAAGGTAGAACAGGGTCAGAGTTAGGGTTGACCCCAAGGTAGAACAGGGTCAGAGTTTGGGTTGACCCCAAGGTAGAACAGGGTCAGAGTTTGGGTTGACCCCAAGGTAGAACAGGGTCAGAGTTAGGGTTGACCCCAAGGTAGAACAGGGTCAGAGTTTGGGTTGACCCCAAGGTAGAATAGGGTAAATTAGTAACACTGATTAACAACCAGAAGTAACTGGTGTGTCATGAACTCAGATATCCCCGTTTTATTGTTGAGTCAGTGACAACGTGTTCATTTCGATCTCAGCTTTCTTAACAGTTTTTTGTATATTTGCAAATAACAAACTTGCTGGCCAACTCAAGGATCGTAATTTCTAGTGGATCTCTGGGCGCTGCAGAGCAGATCTGAAGCCACAGAAAGTTCTTGTGTCTTTTGTTAACCAGCTTTGTTTGATTTCACTTATGTATAAATCTATTTTGATATATTTAGGTTTCCTCTGGATAGTTTGTATGAGTCATTATCCTGGCAGAACATTTAGTGGGTTCTGGACTCCGGAGTTGTGATCATTAGATAGAGACAGGATACGCACTGATTAAGAGGAGAAAAATACTAAGGCTCTTTCCTCAGTTCAGACTGTTTTATGTGAATGTTTAAAATCAGTAGATTACAAGGAAAAGTTAACTTGCCATAGTTTTCTAATCCTGAGTCTACAACAGGCAATACGATGCACAAAGTCTCGCCAGAGAGCTCCTGCAGTCTGACCGTAAAACAATTACCATAAAATGATCCATCATAAAATGTGTAACACTAAATTAACCATTAGTCCCATTGCTGATTGTGTCGGATCCTATTCCTTATTTTAGTGCACTACTTCGGGCCATAGAGCTCTGGTCTAAAATAGGGACATAGAAGGTACCATTTGGAATGCATTATATTTAGTGAATGACCTTTACACTCGTGACAGAGCGCCCAAGCTGGTAGAGATGGAAAATATTTTCCTCTGAAGACAAAAGAGAACATTAGAACATTAGCTCAGGGGTTCAAAGGGTATTTGACACGGTCACACAGACACACGTGTGTCAAGAGAGACATAATTAACAGACCGGCTTCTCACCAGTTTGAAGAGACAACAAGCCTGACTTGACAGTTTGAAGAGAGACCCACAGACAACAAGCCTGACTTGACAGTTTGAAGAGAGACCCACAGACAACAAGCCTGACTTGACAGTTTGAAGAGAGACCCACAGACAACAAGCCTGACTTGACACTTTGAAGAGAGTCCCACAGACAACAAGCCTGACTTGACAGTTTGAAGAGAGACCCACAGACAACAAGCCTGACTTGACAGTTTGAAGAGAGACCCACAGACAACAAGCCTGACTTGACAGTTTGAAGAGAGACCCACAGACAACAAGCCTGACTTGACAGTTTGAAGAGAGACCCACAGACAACAAGCCTGACTTGACAGTTTGAAGAGAGACCCACAGACAACAAGCCTGACTTGACAGTTTGAAGAGAGACCAACAGACAACAAGCCTGACTTGACAGTTTGAAGAGAGACCCACAGACAACAAGCCTGACTTGACAGTTTGAAGAGAGACCCACAGACAACAAGCCTGACTTGACAGTTTGAAGAGAGACCCACAGACAACAAGCCTGACTTGACAGTTTGAAGAGAGACCCACAGACAACAAGCCTGACTTGACAGTTTGAAGAGAGACCCACAGACAACAAGCCTGACTTGACAGTTTGAAGAGAGACCCACAGACAACAAGCCTGACTTGACAGTTTGAAGAGAGACCCACAGACAACAAGCCTGACTTGACAGTTTGAAGAGAGACCCACAGACAACAAGCCTGACTTGACAGTTTGAAGAGAGACCCACAGACAACAAGCCTGACTTGACAGTTTGAAGAGAGACCCACAGACAACAAGCCTGACTTGACAGTTTGAAGAGAGACCCACAGACAACAAGCCTGACTTGACAGTTTGAAGAGAGACCCACAGACAACAAGCCTGACTTGACAGTTTGAAGAGAGACCCACAGACAACAAGCCTGACTTGACAGTTTGAAGAGAGTCCCACAGACAACAAGCCTGACTTGACAGTTTGAAGAGAGACCAACAGACAACAAGCCTGACTTGACAGTTTGAAGAGAGACCCACAGACAACAAGCCTGACTTGACAGTTTGAAGAGAGACCCACAGACAACAAGCCTGACTTGACAGTTTGAAGAGAGACACACAGACAACAAGCCTGACTTGACAGTTTGAAGAGAGACCCACAGACAACAAGCCTGACTTGACAGTTTGAAAAGAGACCCACAGACAACAAGCCTGACTTGACAGTTTGAAGAGAGACCCACAGACAACAAGCCTGACTTGACAGTTTGAAGAGAGACCCACAGACAACAAGCCTGACTTGACATTTTGAAGAGAGACCCACAGACAACAAGCCTGACTTGACAGTTTGAAGAGAGACCCACAGACAACAAGCCTGACTTGACAGTTTGAAGAGAGACCCACAGACAACAAGCCTGACTTGACAGTTTGAAGAGAGACCCACAGACAACAAGCCTGACTTGACAGTTTGAAGAGAGACCCACAGACAACAAGCCTGACTTGACAGTTTGAAGAGAGACCCACAGACAACAAGCCTGACTTGACAGTTTGAAGAGAGACCCACAGACAACAAGCCTGACTTGACAGTTACTCTGCTAATGCTTTTTGACTTCGCTCTGCCCTTTCATCCTGTCATCTTAGTCAGGTCCGTATCATAATTTTCTTGGCCGGATACTTAGAGATAACTCACTTATTAACTCACTTGTGTGTGTGTGGGTGTGTGTGTCTCTGCGTGTCTGTGTGTGTGTGTGTGTCTGTGTGTGTGTCTGTGTCTGGGTGTGTGTGTGTGTGTGTGTGTGTGTGTGTGTGTGTGTGTGTGTGTGTGTGTGTGTGTGTGTGTGTGTGTGTGTGTGTGTGTGTGTGTGTGTGTGTGTGTGTGTGTGTGTGTGTGTGTGTGTGTCTGTGTGTTGTCACCTCAGCACATTGTCCCCAGTTCACTCCCAGATGTTCCGTGACGTTTTACAAACTGAACGCTGCCAGGACAACGTCATCATCATAACGTCTGAACATATCAAAGAACGACGAGGACGAAGAATGTTTAACTTTATAACATAATTACTAATGCAATCTTTACCTGTGTCTATAACCCCCAGAGAGAATAACAGAAGTGTTTATAACTACCAGCCCCCCACGACTGGTGCCTGGGAGTCCCGGGTGACTCTAATGGGGTCATACTACACTGAGTTACTGCACTCCTGGGTTAACCTCATGCAGTGACAGAGAAAAACAGTCGAGGCAAGTCTCAACCAATGATTCATGGCAATAATATTTAAGTTGAAGGAGGTATCAAATTAATCGGAACATTCTGGAAATCATTAACAAGAGAATAAGGAAATCACGAGTCCGTCTATGAGTTTCTCTATAAAGAAATAACATCCTTAAAAAACAAATGACCTCAGAGTTGCAACCATGTTAATGAAGTAACCTTACAGGCCTGGCTCTTGTTGTCTCTTCCTACCTCCTGGTTTCGCCCCTGGTTTCGCCCATGGTGGTGCCCCTGGTTTCGCCCCTGGTGGTGTCCCATTAGAGCGTCATAATGGCAGCAGCTGCATTGGTACGGGTTAGGGTTGTACCAACGTTCATCAGCAGTGCAGTGGGGGTACAGCACACCATTCCCCGGGACCTCTTTACCATCCGAACTGACTTTGGGAGTACGCATCCACCTCCGTACCTAAAGGGTTAAGAGAAGAGAAAGAGGAGGTGGTAGAGGGAATTGCCAAGTTCATTTAGTTGTTTTGGAGAGTAGAGGAGTTGGTATCTCAGTGGTAGAGTACATGTTCTGTATGTATGATGTCCTGGGTTCCTATTGGAGGAGTTGGTATCTCAGTGGTAGAGTGCATGCTCTGTATGTATGATGTCCTGGGTTCCTATTGGAGGAGTTGGTATCTCAGTGGTAGAGTGCATGTTCTGTATGTATGATGTCCTGGGTTCCTATTGGAGGAGTTGGTATCTCAGTGGTAGAGTGCATGCTCTGTATGTATGATGTCCTGGGTTCCTATTGGAGGAGTTGGTATCTCAGTGGTAGAGTGCATGTTCTGTATGTATGATGTCCTGGGTTCCTATTGGAGGAGTTGGTATCTCAGTGGTAGAGTGCCTGCTCTGTATGTATGATGTCCTGGGTTCCTATTGGAGGAGTTGGTATCTCAGTGGTAGAGTGCATGTTCTGTATGTATGATGTCCTGGGTTCCTATTGGAGGAGTTGGTATCTCAGTGGTAGAGTGCATGCTCTGTATGTATGATGTCCTGGGTTCCTATTGGAGGAGTTGGTATCTCAGTGGTAGAGTGCATGCTCTGTATGTATGATGTCCTGGGTTCCTATTGGAGGAGTTGGTATCTCAGTGGTAGAGTGCATGTTCTGTATGTATGATGTACTGGGTTCTAACCCCAGTTTCTCCCCAAGTCGCCAGTGCAAATGAAAATCTCAATTGGAATACCTGGTTAAAAAAATGAAAAGTTGTAGGAACTGCATTGGAAAAGTTTAGTCCAATTGGGATGATGGTTTAATCCTGTTGGGATGATGCTTTAGTCCTGTTGGGATGATGGTTTAGTCCAGTTGGGATGATGGTTTAATCCTGTTGGGATGATGGTTTAGTTCTGTTGGGATGATGGTTTAGTCCTGTTGGGATGATGGTTTAATCCTGTTGGGATGATGCTTTAGTCCGGTTGGGATGATGGTTTAGTCCTGTTGAGATGATGGTTTTGTCCTGTTGGATGATGGTTTAATCCAGTTGGGATGAAGATTTAGTCCTGTTGGGATGATGGTTTAGTCCTGTTGGGATGATGGTTTAATCCTGTTGTGATGATGCTTTAGTCCTGTTGGGATGATGGTTTAGTCCTTTTGGGATGATGGTTTAACCCTGTTGGGATGATGCTTTAGTCCTGTTGGGATGATGGTTTAGTTCTGTTGGGATGATGCTTTAGTCCTGTTGGGATGATGGTTTAGTCCTGTTGGGATGATGGTTTAATCCTGTTGGGATGATGGTTTAATCCTGTTGGGATGATGGTTTAATCCTGTTGAGATGATGGTTTAATCCTGTCGGGATGATGGTTTAATCCTGTTGAGATGATGGTTTAATCCTGTTGAGATGATGGTTTAGTCCTGTTGGGATGATGGTTTAGTCCTGTTGGGATGATGGTTTAATCCTGTTGGGATGATGCTGTAGTCCAGTTGGGATGAAGATTTAGTCCTGTTGGGATGATGGTTTAGTCCTGTTGGGATGATGGTTTAATCCTGTTGTGATGATGCTTTAGTCCTGTTGGGATGATGGTTTAGTCCTTTTGGGATGATGGTTTAACCCTGTTGGGATGATGCTTTAGTCCTGTTGGGATGATGGTTTAGTTCTGTTGGGATGATGGTTTAATCCAGTTGGGATGATGCTTTAGTCCTGTTGGGATGATGGTTTAATCCTGTTGGGATAATGGTTTAATCCTGTTGGGATGATGGTTTAATCCTGTTGAGATGATGGTTTAATCCTGTTGGGATGATGGTTTAATCCTGTTGAGATGATGGTTTAATCCTGTTGAGATGATGGTTTAGTCCTGTTGGGATGATGGTTTAGTCCTGTTGAGATGATGGTTTAATCCTGTTGAGATGATGGTTTAGTCCTGTTGGGATGATGGTTTAATCCTGTTGAGATGATGGTTTAATCCTGTTGGGATGATGGTTTAACCCTGTTGGGATGATGCTTTAGTCCTGTTGGATGATGGTTTAATCCAGTTGGGGTGATGGTTTAGTCCTGTTGAGATGATGGTTTAATCCTGTTGAGATGATGCTTTAGTCCTGTTGGATGATGGTTTAATCCAGTTGGGGTGATGGTTTAGTCCTGTTGAGATGATGGTTTAATCCTGTTGAGATGATGGTTTTGTCTTGTTGGGAGGTTGCTTTAGTCCTGTTGGGATGATGGTTTAGTCCTGTTGGGATGATGGTTTAGTCCTGTTGGGATGATGGTTTAGTCCTGTTGGGATGATGCTTTAGTCCTGTTGGGATGATGGTTTAGTCCTGTTGGGATGATGGTTTAATCCAGTTGGGATGAATATTTAGTCCTGTTGGGATGATGGTTTAGTTCTGGTGGGATGATGGTTTAGTCCTGTTGGGATGATGGTTTAATCCAGTTGGGATGAATATTTAGTCCTGTTGGGATGATGGTTTAGTTCTGGTGGGATGATGCTTTAGTCCTGTTGGATGATGGTTTAATCCAGTTGGGGTGATGGTTTAGTCCTGTTGAGATGATGGTTTAATCCTGTTGAGATGATGGTTTAGTCCTGTTGAGATGATGGTTTAGTCCTGTTGAGATGATGGTTTAATCCTGTTGAGATGATGGTTTAGTCTTGTTGGGATGATGGTTTAGTCCTGTTGGGATGATGGTTTAGTCCTGTTGGGATGATGGTTTAATCCAGTTGGGATGAAGATTTTACTGTTTAGTTGGGATAACAGTCCAACCTGTCATTATCAGTCGTAACGTAGCAGTGTGGATGTAGAAATAACTTTGCTTTAGAATGTCACAACCATGACTAGCTGGGTTAATACAGAGGAATGGGAAAACTGAGTCAGCCATGACTAATTGATGGATTGGTCATGGAGAACCTCTTTGATGATCAGAGTAATTCATGACACTGATGGAAAAGACCTCTGTTGGCCTGAGAGAACCAGGCATGTGACCACCTATATACACTGAGGGAGATCTAGCTTCTATATACATCTATATACACTGAGGGAGATCTAGCTTCTATATACATCTATATAAACTGAGAGAGATCTAACTTCTTTATACATCTATATACACTGAGAGAGATCTAGCTTCTATATACACCTATATACACTGAGAGAGATCTAGCTTCTATATACATCTATACAAACTGAGAGAGATCTAGCTTCTATATACATCTATATACACTGAGAGAGATCTAGCTTCTATATACATCTATATACACTGAGAGAGATCTAGCTTCTATATACATCTATATACACTGAGAGAGATCTAGCTTCTATATACATCTATATAAACTGAGAGAGATCTAGCTTCTATATACATCTATATACACTGAGAGAGATCTAGCTTCTATATACATCTATACAAACTGAGAGAGATCTAGCTTCTATATACATCTATATACACTGAGAGAGATCTAGCTTCTATATACACCTATATACACTGAGAGAGATCTAGCTTCTATATACATCTATATAAACTGAGAGAGATCTAGCTTCTATATACATCTATATACACTGAGAGAGATCTAACTTCTATATACATCTATATACACTGAGAGAGATCTAGCTTCTATATACACTGAGGGAGATCTAGCTTCTATATACATCTATATACACTGAGAGAGATCTAACTTCAGAGATATACACCTTAACACAGACACACACATACACACACACACACAGACACACACACAGACACACACACAGACACACACACAGACACACACACAGACACACGCACGCACGCGCGCGCACGCACGCACGCACGCACACACACACACACACACACACACACACACACACACACACACACACACACACACACACACACACACACACACACACACACACACAGACACACACAGACACACAGACACACACAGACACACACACACACACACACACACTCCATCCTCTGATGTTTGCTGCCTATGAACCCAGCAGCATCGAGGTTGTGTGTTTTCTTGCTAAGGCAACCTGTCACCTTCCCCGGGATGAACAAACATTCACATGAATACACACACACACATCTTCAAAGACTCATCTAAACACAGGACGGTTTATCCTAAATACACACTCAATTCTATACGTATCTACAGACAGTGGTGAGTACCTACAGACAGTGGTGAGTACCTACAGACAGTGGTGAGCACCTACAGACAGTGGTGAGTACCTACAGACAGTGGTGAGCACCTACAGACAGTGGTGAGTACCTACAGACAGTGGTGAGCACCTACAGACAGTGGTGAGTACCTACAGACAGTAGTGAGTACCTAGAGACAGTGGTGAGTACCTACAGACAGTGGTGAGTACCTACAGACAGTGGTGAGTACCTAGAGACAGTGGTGAGCACCTACAGACAGTGGTGAGCACCTACAGACAGTGGTGAGTACCTACAGACAGTGGTGAGTACCTACAGACAGTGGTGAGTACCTACAGACAGTAGTGAGTACCTACAGACAGTGGGCTGATGTGCTAGAGCGATAAAGGCTGTCCCATCTGGTCACAACCAACAGAAGGACGACTGTTTCACATTTAATGATGCTTACATGTGCAGTATGTACCAGCACACATTTAATGATGCTTACATGTGGAGTATGTACCAGCACACATTTAATGATGCTTACATGTGGAGTATGTACCAGCACACATTTAATGATGCTTACATGTGCAGTATGTACCAACACACATTTAATGATGCTTACATGTGCAGTATGTACCAGCACACATTTAATGATGCTTACATGTGCAGTATGTACCAGCACACATTCTAATGATGCTTACATGTGCAGTATGTACCAGCACACATTCTAATGATGCTTACATGTGCAGTATGTACCAACACACATTCTAATGATGCTTACATGTGCAGTATGTACCAGCACACATTTAATGATGCTTACATGTGCAGTATGTACCAGCACACATTTAATGATGCTTACATGTGCATTATGTACCAGCACACATTCTAATGATGCTTACATGTGCAGTATGTACCAGCACACATTTAATGATGCTTACATGTGCAGTATGTACCAGCACACATTTAATGATGCTTACATGTGCAGTATGTACCAGCACACATTCTAATGATGCTTACATGTGCAGTATGTACCAGCACACATTTAATGATGCTTACATGTGCATTATGTACCAGCACACATTCTAATGATGCTTACATGTGCAGTATGTACCAGCACACATTTAATGATGCTTACATGTGCAGTATGTACCAGCACACATTTAATGATGCTTACATGTGCAGTATGTACCAGCACACATTTAATGATGCTTACATGTGCAGTATGTACCAGCACACATTCTA
Source organism: Dallia pectoralis (assembly GCA_029465975.1). NCBI lineage: Eukaryota > Metazoa > Chordata > Actinopteri > Esociformes > Umbridae > Dallia > Dallia pectoralis. The sequence goes on from CM055734.1 coordinate 1,160,460, forward strand.
ATGATGCTTACATGTGCAGTATGTACCAGCACACATTCTAATGATGCTTACATGTGCATTATGTACCAGCACACATTTAATGATGCTTACATGTGCATTATGTACCAGCACACATTGCATCACACCACTTTCGTGCAATACTTCCAAAGAGGGTGTCAATACGTTTAAAACCAAAAAAGTTTGTACTACTTAAAACATTTTTAAAACCATGATGTGGTAATTAAAGGGTGTGACTCCTTGTGTTTGAGCCAAAATGCGACTAATTATAAAAAACAATCATTCAGATGTGCTAAGTTTTAGGACAGGGTGTCAATAATTGTTGATTTGTTTGTACTAACCAGACCCAGCCTGCTGCCTTCAGGTTATACTAACATCCCCAAACAGAGCTTCTGTCTGTACATCTGCCCCCTGTGACCTCCTTAAGGGAGGCATTTAATGGCACCCAGACAGAATATGAGCCACTGCTGCCGTCACCACCAGACCACTACCCATACCAGCGACAGAGACTGCAGACTAGGCAGGTCGCTAGCTAACATTCTCTGTACGTTTGCTTGGCATTGCTGTCATTTTTTAGATAAGGTATGGAACAGGTATAGAACATTTATAGAACAGTTATAAAACATGTATAGAACAGGTATAGAACAGTTATAAAACAGGTATAGAACAGTTATAGAACAGTTATAAAACAGGTATAGAACAGGTATAGAACAGTTATAAAACAGGCATAATACAGGTATAGAACAGTTATAGAACAGGTATAGAATAGGTATAGAACATTTATAGAACAGTTATAAAACAGGTATAGAACAGTTAAAAAACAGGTATAGAACATTTATAGAACAGTTATAGAACAGGTATAGAACAGTTATAGAACAGGTATAGAACAGTTATAAAACAGGTATAGAACATTTATAGAACAGGTATAGAACAGGTATAGAACATTTATAGAACAGGTATAGAACAGGTATAGAACAGATGTAGAACAGTTATAGAACAGGTATAGAACAGGTATAGAACAATTATAGAACAGATATAGAACAGTTATAGAACAGGTATAGAACAGCTATAGAACAGGTATAGAACAGCTATAGAACAGCTATAGAACAGGTATAGAACAGCTATAGAACAGCTATAGAACAGGTATAGAACAGCTATAGAACAGGTATAGAACAGCTATAGAACAGCTATAGAACAGGTATAGAACAGCTATAGAACATCTATTGAACAGCTATAGAACAGCTATAGAACAGCTATAGAACAGCTATAGAATAGTTGTTGCAGCTCCTATCTTTATTACAGAAACAACATTGGCCTGGGGACATTGTTGCCAATATGAGTGAAATCTAATTTTGGGTTTGGACTTCTTATTGCAGTGCTTTATATTTAGGCCAAAAATGTCATTCTAGTATGGTTATTCTAGAATGGTTATTATAGTATGGTTATTATAGTATGGTTATTATAGTATGGTTATTATAGTATGGTCATTATAGTATGGTTATTATAGTATGGTTATTATAGTATGGTTATTATAGTATGGTTATTATAGTATGGTTATTATAGTATGGTTATTATAGTATGTTTATTATAGTATGGTTATTATAGTATGGTTATTATAGTATGGTTATTATAGTATGGTTATTATAGTATGGTTATTATAGTATGTTTATTATAGTATGGTTATTATAGTATGGTTATTATAGTAAGGTTATTATAGTATGGTTATTATAGTATGGTTATTATAGTATGGTTATTATATTATGGTTATTATAGTATGGTCATTCTAGTATGGTTATTATAGTATGGTCATTCTAGTATGGTCATTCTAGTATGGTTATTATAGTATGGTTATTATAGTATGGTTATTATAGTATGGTCATTATAGTATGGTTATTATAGTATGGTCATTTTAGTATGGTCATTCTAGTATGGTCATTCTAGTATGGTCATTCTAGTATGGTTATTAAAGCATGGTCATTCTATTATGGTCATTCTAATATGGTCATTCTAGTATAGTCATCCTAGTATGGTCATTCTAATATGGTTATTATAGTATGTTCATTATGGTCATGTCATTACCGTCAGGTCATTCTAGTATGGTTATTATAGTATGGTCATTCTAGTACGGTCATTATGGTCAGGTCATTACGGTCAGGTCATTCTAGTATGGTTATTATAGTATGGTCATTTTATTATGGTCATTATGGTCAGGTCACAACATGTTTTGTATGCAACATGTGTATGAGACAGCTGGCTAGCTGTTGGCTGTCAGAACCAGAAGTCTGCGCTCCTCTATGGTACAGGGGACACTCCCCCCGCAGGCGAATAGAGGAGATCAGGCCAGATCTAATTCACCTGTGTTTTAAACGCACCTGGCTCTCATCAAGGGTGGGTTTAAATAGTCCACTGGGATTCGAGGCTGGCGCGAGGTATTGTTCGTTTCACGATTTTCTGAGCGCTATTAGAGACTTTCCTGTTTGCTGTTTCATGTGTACCAGTCCGTTCTTGCCTATCCGTTTGACTCCGATTTCTGCCTAATCCCTGTATTCTGCCTACCAGTGACCCGACTACCTGCCTGCCCACGTTCCTGTCTACGCCCGTCCCTCCTGTACTGTGTACGGACTCTGCCTGCCCGAATACGACCCCTGCCCGCACGACCATTCTCTTGCCTTTTGCTATTTGTTGCATTAAATCTACTTCGCGCAGTCGCGACTGGAAACATCTCTCTGTCTCTGGGGCGTTCATTACAGAATACCTCGCCCAAAAGATAAGATGGATCCAGCGACCGCATCAGAAGGAGCGGAACAGGGAGTTCCACAGATCGCGGATACACCCCCTATCTCGCAGGTTTCCCCTAACCTGAGTGGGGCTGCTCCACCCATCGCCCTGCCTAACCGTTATGACGGGGCTCCCGGGAAATGTCAGGGGTTTTTGCTGCAGTGTGCTCTCTACGCCAATCATCACCCGGGCCAGTTTCCCACGGACCGGAGCAAGGTGGACTTTGCCATCTCCCTCTTGACCGGGAGCGCGTTGGACTGGGCCACTGCTCTGTGGGCGGCGAGCAGCCCGGAACTCAACTCCGAGACGCTGTTCACCAATCACTTCCGTGAGGTGTTCGATCACCCGGTGTCCGGACGCAGCATTGGGGATCAGCTCTATGAGTTACGGCAGGGAGCTCGGCGGGCCAGCGAGTACGCCTTGGAGTTTCGTACCCTGGCAGCGGGTAGCGGATGGAGTAACGCCGCACTACTAACTGCGTACCGTAGAGGACTGAGCAGGGGATTACAGGCGGAATTGGCTTGTCGAGGAGATGTGACAGATCTCAGCCAGTACATCCGCATGTCCGTCACCGTTGATAATCTGCCCCAGGAGCGGAGGTCTCCAGGGTACACTAGTTCGAGACAACCCCGGTACCGCCCACCACAGGATCGGGAGAGAGAGCGGGGGTGTGAGGATATGCAGTTGGGACACTCACCCCTCACTATCACTGAGAGGCGTCGCCGACTGCGAGAGGGATTATGTTTCTACTGCGGAGAGACGGGACACATGATCAACCAGTGCGAGCAGCGGCCTCCCCTGGTACAACAACGCAGCCGTCATAACACCCCGCTGGTAAGCCCTTCGTTCAGATTGAATATCACATCCAAACAATTCTATGTACCTGTTACACTGTCTGTGAATGGGAGGGAGCATTACATTGAGGGTCTCGTGGATTCCGGAGCAGCGGGTAATTTTATTGACTACGCGCTGGCCCGTAAAATAGGGCTCAGGACTGTTCCAGTAGAACCGCCGTTACGCATACACGCTCTAGACGGTCAACCTTTGGGAACAGGGTATGTAACTCACCGAACTACTCCTATTAGTATGAAGGTAGGAGCAGCGCATTCGGAGGACATTAACCTGCTTATAGTCTATACCCCGCAAGAATCTCTGGTATTAGGGCACCCTTGGCTTTGTGATCATAATCCGGTGATTTCTTGGAGAGATGGGGAGATTGTGTCGTGGAGTGACATTTGCCAGAAAAGATGTCTGAGTCTTCCTTGCAGAGCCACCTCTGTAGAAGAGGCAGTAACCACTTCTTGTCCCTCTCTTCCTTCTGAATATGTCGAGTACACTCAGGTTTTCTCCAAAAAGAGGGCCTCCATACTGCCTCCACATCGGTCGTGGGATTGTGCCATAAACTTATTGTCTGGGGCCATACCTCCGAGGGGACGCATCTATCCGTTATCTCTCCCGGAGAAGGAAGCTATGAACCAATACATTGACGAAGCTCTGAGCCAGGGAGCTATTCGACCCTCTACGTCTCCAGCCGCCTCCAGCTTCTTTTTTGTAAAGAAAAAGGATGGGGGGCTACGACCGTGTATCGAATACCGTAAGCTGAATGACATTACCGTCAAGTACAGGTACCCTTTACCGTTAATTCCAGCCACTCTCGAAGAGGTGGGCCAAGCTACGATATATACCAAGTTAGATCTACGAAGTGCTTACAATCTGGTGAGGATTCGAGAGGGGGACGAGTGGAAGACGGCGTTCATTACGCACCGAGGGCATTATGAGTATTGCGTGATGCCGTTTGGTCTGACTAACGCTCCTGCCGTGTTTCAGGCATTCATGAATGACATATTTCGGGATATGCTCGACCGGTTTGTGATTGTCTACATCGATGACATCCTAATCTACTCCAACTCCGTTTCAGACCATGTATCTCATGTGCGGCAGGTGCTGCGTCGACTACAGGAACACTGCCTGTTCGTCAAGTTGGAGAAAAGCGAATTCCATGTCACCAGGATCTCCTTTCTGGGGGCCATTCTAACGCCAGGAGGAGTTAAACTGGACGAGAATAAGGTGATGGCCGTGACTAAGTGGCCACTGCCAAAGACTGTTAAAGAATTACAAGGCTTCCTGGGATTCGCGAATTATTATCGCCGTTTTATCAGAAATTTCAGCACCACGGCAAGTCCATTATCGGCCATGACCAGTCAGAAGAGGCGGGCACTAGTGTGGTCCGACGCTGCACGAGGGGCGTTTGAGGAGCTTAAGAACCGCTTTACCACGGTGCCCATCCTGTGTCAACCCGACGCTACGCTGCCCTTTACGGTGGAGGTGGACGCCTCCGGGGTCGGGGTAGGAGCGGTGCTGTCCCAACGTCAGGGTACGCCACCGAAGCTGCGCCCGTGTGCCTTCTTCTCGTAGAAATTAAACGCTGCAGAGAGGAATTACGACGTGGGAAATCGGGAGTTGTTGGCCATCAAGCTAGCACTGGAGGAGTGGAGACATTGGCTGGAGGGGGCAGCTCATCCTTTTGAGGTACTAACAGACCATCGTAATTTAGAATACCTTCAACAGGCCAAGAGGTTAACCGCTCGTCAAGCCCGCTGGTCCTTGTTCTTCAACCGGTTCCGTTTCACGGTCTCATATCTACCTGGGTCGAAGAACGTCAAGGCGGACTCTCTGTCTCGGCAGTTTGAACATACCGTGGAGTCCGGGGTTCCCGACACCATCCTACCTGCTACCTGTCGAGTTGGACCGGTACGATGGGTCATCGAGGACACCATCCTGGAGGCTTTACAGGCGGAACCTGGACCACCCGAGACACCTGAGGGGAGGACGTTTGTTCCCGCGGCAGTGCGCTCACAGCTACTAGAATGGTCCCACACCTCCTTAGGATCTGGACACCCGGGGATTACACGGATGGTGCAACTTCTGGGACGGAAGTACTGGTGGTCGTCGCTGGCGGAGGATATTCGTGATTATGTGCTGTCGTGTCCCATCTGTGCGCAGTCTAAGACCCCGCGACAACTTCCGGAGGGTAAGCTGATGCCTTTGCGCACACCCGCCCGCCCTTGGTCACATATTGCCATGGACTTTGTAACGGATTTACCGGTGTCGGAGGGGTATACGGTAATCTTGGTGGTGGTAGATCGTTTTTCAAAAATGTGTCGCCTCATCCCTTTACACAAGCTCCCTAACGCCACCCAAATGGCAGAGGTGGTATTCCTCCAAGTTTTCAGACAGTTCGGGCTCCCGGAGGATATTGTGTCGGATCGGGGCCCCCAGTTTATTTCCTGGGTTTGGAAAGCCTTTTGTGACCGTCTAGGGGTCTCCATCAGCCTCTCTTCGGGATATCATCCGCAGTCCAATGGTCAGACGGAGAGATTAAATCAGGAGATCGGGAGGTATCTAAGGCAACAATGCGCACGACAACCCCAGGAGTGGAGCCGATATTTACCGTGGGTAGAATACGCACAGAACTCTCTCATGCACTCCTCTCTCCGATTAATACCTTTTCAGTGCGTCTTTGGGTACCAGCCTCCCCTGTTTCCATGGGACACCGAACCTGGGATGGTGCCATCGGTGGATGAGTGGTATCGACAGAGTGCTAAGGTCTGGGAAACAGCGCATCGCCATCTACAACAGGCGTCTCATCACCAAAAGGAGTTCGCCGATAGGAGAAGACGACCTACTCCTACGTATCACCCTGGACAACGCGTGTGGTTGTCAACCCGGGATTTGAGACTACGTCAAAGTTGCCGGAAGCTTACACCCAGGTACATTGGCCCTTTTAAGATCATACGCCGTATAAATCCTGTTACTTATCGTCTACAGCTACCCCGGTACTACCGGATCGCTTCTTCGTTCCACGTATCCCTCCTCAAGCCGGTCCACTACAGCCCGATGCATCCGGCCGTGGATCTGCAGCCGGTTCCACCCCCGCTGGAGGCGGAGGGGGACCCAGTATACCGAGTAAAGGACCTGCTGGACTCCCGTAGGAGAGGAGGGGGTATACAATATCTGGTGGATTGGGAGGGTTTCGGACCGGAGGAGAGGTCATGAATACCTGCACGAGACGTTCTAGATCCGGCCCTGAAGACGGCTTTCCATTCTGCTCGTCCCGAGCGTCCTGCACCTCGGCCTCGAGGGAGACCACCAGGTCGGCACTCTAGGGCGTCAGGAGCCGCCCGTGGGGACGGGGATACTGTCAGAACCAGAAGTCTGCGCTCCTCTATGGTACAGGGGACACTCCCCCCGCAGGCGAATAGAGGAGATCAGGCCAGATCTAATTCACCTGTGTTTTAAACGCACCTGGCTCTCATCAAGGGTGGGTTTAAATAGTCCACTGGGATTCGAGGCTGGCGCGAGGTATTGTTCGTTTCACGATTTTCTGAGCGCTATTAGAGACTTTCCTGTTTGCTGTTTCATGTGTACCAGTCCGTTCTTGCCTGTCCGTTTGACTCCGATTTCTGCCTAATCCCTGTATTCTGCCTACCAGTGACCCGACTACCTGCCTGCCCACGTTCCTGTCTACGCCCGTCCCTCCTGTACTGTGTACGGACTCTGCCTGCCCGAATACGACCCCTGCCCGCACGACCATTCTCTTGCCTTTTGCTATTTGTTGCATTAAATCTACTTCGCGCAGTCGCGACTGGAAACATCTCTCTGTCTCTGGGGCGTTCATTACAGAATACCTCGCCCAAAAGATAAGATGGATCCAGCGACCGCATCAGGAGGAGCGGAACAGGGAGTTCCACAGATCGCGGATACACCCCCTATCTCGCAGGTTTCCCCTAACCTGAGTGGGGCTGCTCCACCCATCGCCCTGCCTAACCGTTATGACGGGGCTCCCGGGAAATGTCAGGGGTTTTTGCTGCAGTGTGCTCTCTACGCCAATCATCACCCGGGCCAGTTTCCCACGGACCGGAGCAAGGTGGACTTTGCCATCTCCCTCTTGACCGGGAGCGCGTTGGACTGGGCCACTGCTCTGTGGGCGGCGAGCAGCCCGGAACTCAACTCCGAGACGCTGTTCACCAATCACTTCCGTGAGGTGTTCGATCACCCGGTGTCCGGACGCAGCATTGGGGATCAGCTCTATGAGTTACGGCAGGGAGCTCGGCGGGCCAGCGAGTACGCCTTGGAGTTTCGTACCCTGGCAGCGGGTAGCGGATGGAGTAACGCCGCACTACTAACTGCGTACCGTAGAGGACTGAGCAGGGGATTACAGGCGGAATTGGCTTGTCGAGGAGATGTGACAGATCTCAGCCAGTACATCCGCATGTCCGTCACCGTTGATAATCTGCCCCAGGAGCGGAGGTCTCCAGGGTACACTAGTTCGAGACAACCCCGGTACCGCCCACCACAGGATCGGGAGAGAGCGGGGTGTGAGGATATGCAGTTGGGACACTCACCCCTCACTATCACTGAGAGGCGCGCCGACTGCGAGAGGGATTATGTTTCTACTGCGGAGAGACGGGACACATGATCAACCAGTGCGAGCAGCGGCCTCCCCTGGTACAACAACGCAGCCGTCATAACACCCCGCTGGTAAGCCCTTCGTTCAGATTGAATATCACATCCAAACAATTCTATGTACCTGTTACACTGTCTGTGAATGGGAGGGAGCATTACATTGAGGGTCTCGTGGATTCCGGAGCAGCGGGTAATTTTATTGACTACGCGCTGGCCCGTAAAATAGGGCTCAGGACTGTTCCAGTAGAACCGCCGTTACGCATACACGCTCTAGACGGTCAACCTTTGGGAACAGGGTATGTAACTCACCAAACTACTCCTATTAGTATGAAGGTAGGAGCAGCGCATTCGGAGGACATTAACCTGCTTATAGTCTATACCCCGCAAGAATCTCTGGTATTAGGGCACCCTTGGCTTTGTGATCATAATCCGGTGATTTCTTGGAGAGATGGGGAGATTGTGTCGTGGAGTGACATTTGCCAGAAAAGATGTCTGAGTCTTCCTTGCAGAGCCACCTCTGTAGAAGAGGCAGTAACCACTTCTTGTCCCTCTCTTCCTTCTGAATATGTCGAGTACACTCAGGTTTTCTCCAAAAAGAGGGCCTCCATACTGCCTCCACATCGGTCGTGGGATTGTGCCATAAACTTATTGTCTGGGGCCATACCTCCGAGGGGACGCATCTATCCGTTATCTCTCCCGGAGAAGGAAGCTATGAACCAATACATTGACGAAGCTCTGAGCCAGGAGCTATTCGACCCTCTACGTCTCCGGCCGCCTCCAGCTTCTTTTTTGTAAAGAAAAAGGATGGGGGGCTACGACCGTGTATCGAATACCGTAAGCTGAATGACATTACCGTCAAGTACAGGTACCCTTTACCGTTAATTCCAGCCACTCTCGAAGAGGTGGGCCAAGCTACGATATATACCAAGTTAGATCTACGAAGTGCTTACAATCTGGTGAGGATTCGAGAGGGGGACGAGTGGAAGACGGCGTTCATTACGCACCGAGGGCATTATGAGTATTGCGTGATGCCGTTTGGTCTGACTAACGCTCCTGCCGTGTTTCAGGCATTCATGAATGACATATTTCGGGATATGCTCGACCGGTTTGTGATTGTCTACATCGATGACATCCTAATCTACTCCAACTCCGTTTCAGACCATGTATCTCATGTGCGGCAGGTGCTGCGTCGACTACAGGAACACTGCCTGTTCGTCAAGTTGGAGAAAAGCGAATTCCATGTCACCAGGATCTCCTTTCTGGGGGCCATTCTAACGCCAGGAGGAGTTAAACTGGACGAGAATAAGGTGATGGCCGTGACTAAGTGGCCACTGCCAAAGACTGTTAAAGAATTACAAGGCTTCCTGGGATTCGCGAATTATTATCGCCGTTTTATCAGAAATTTCAGCACCACGGCAAGTCCATTATCGGCCATGACCAGTCAGAAGAGGCGGGCACTAGTGTGGTCCGACGCTGCACGAGGGGCGTTTGAGGAGCTTAAGAACCGCTTTACCACGGTGCCCATCCTGTGTCAACCCGACGCTACGCTGCCCTTTACGGTGGAGGTGGACGCCTCCGGGGTCGGGGTAGGAGCGGTGCTGTCCCAACGTCAGGGTACGCCACCGAAGCTGCGCCCGTGTGCCTTCTTCTCGTAGAAATTAAACGCTGCAGAGAGGAATTACGACGTGGGAAATCGGGAGTTGTTGGCCATCAAGCTAGCACTGGAGGAGTGGAGACATTGGCTGGAGGGGGCAGCTCATCCTTTTGAGGTACTAACAGACCATCGTAATTTAGAATACCTTCAACAGGCCAAGAGGTTAACCGCTCGTCAAGCCCGCTGGTCCTTGTTCTTCAACCGGTTCCGTTTCACGGTCTCATATCTACCTGGGTCGAAGAACGTCAAGGCGGACTCTCTGTCTCGGCAGTTTGAACATACCGTGGAGTCCGGGGTTCCCGACACCATCCTACCTGCTACCTGTCGAGTTGGACCGGTACGATGGGTCATCGAGGACACCATCCTGGAGGCTTTACAGGCGGAACCTGGACCACCCGAGACACCTGAGGGGAGGACGTTTGTTCCCGCGGCAGTGCGCTCACAGCTACTAGAATGGTCCCACACCTCCTTAGGATCTGGACACCCGGGATTACACGGATGGTGCAACTTCTGGGACGGAAGTACTGGTGGTCGTCGCTGGCGGAGGATATTCGTGATTATGTGCTGTCGTGTCCCATCTGTGCGCAGTCTAAGACCCCGCGACAACTTCCGGAGGGTAAGCTGATGCCTTTGCGCACACCCGCCCGCCCTTGGTCACATATTGCCATGGACTTTGTAACGGATTTACCGGTGTCGGAGGGGTATACGGTAATCTTGGTGGTGGTAGATCGTTTTTCAAAAATGTGTCGCCTCATCCCTTTACACAAGCTCCCTAACGCCACCCAAATGGCAGAGGTGGTATTCCTCCAAGTTTTCAGACAGTTCGGGCTCCCGGAGGATATTGTGTCGGATCGGGGCCCCCAGTTTATTTCCCGGGTTTGGAAAGCCTTTTGTGACCGTCTAGGGGTCTCCATCAGCCTCTCTTCGGGATATCATCCGCAGTCCAATGGTCAGACGGAGAGATTAAATCAGGAGATCGGGAGGTATCTAAGGCAACAATGCGCACGACAACCCCAGGAGTGGAGCCGATATTTACCGTGGGTAGAATACGCACAGAACTCTCTCATGCACTCCTCTCTCCGATTAATACCTTTTCAGTGCGTCTTTGGGTACCAGCCTCCCCTGTTTCCGTGGGACACCGAACCTGGGATGGTGCCATCGGTGGATGAGTGGTATCGACAGAGTGCTAAGGTCTGGGAAACAGCGCATCGCCATCTACAACAGGCGTCTCATCACCAAAAGGAGTTCGCCGATAGGAGAAGACGACCTACTCCTACGTATCACCCTGGACAACGCGTGTGGTTGTCAACCCGGGATTTGAGACTACGTCAAAGTTGCCGGAAGCTTACACCCAGGTACATTGGCCCTTTTAAGATCATACGCCGTATAAATCCTGTTACTTATCGTCTACAGCTACCCCGGTACTACCGGATCGCTTCTTCGTTCCACGTATCCCTCCTCAAGCCGGTCCACTACAGCCCGATGCATCCGGCCGTGAATCTGCAGCCGGTTCCACCCCCGCTGGAGGCGGAGGGGGACCCAGTATACCGAGTAAAGGACCTGCTGGACTCCCGTAGGAGAGGAGGGGGTATACAATATCTGGTGGATTGGGAGGGTTTCGGACCGGAGGAGAGGTCATGAATACCTGCACGAGACGTTCTAGATCCGGCCCTTAAGACGGCTTTCCATTCTGCTCGTCCCGAGCGTCCTGCACCTCGGCCTCGAGGGAGACCACCAGGTCGGCACTCTAGGGCGTCAGGAGCCGCCCGTGGGGACGGGGATACTGTCAGAACCAGAAGTCTGCGCTCCTCTATGGTACAGGGGACACTCCCCCCGCAGGCGAATAGAGGAGATCAGGCCAGATCTAATTCACCTGTGTTTTAAACGCACCTGGCTCTCATCAAGGGTGGGTTTAAATAGTCCACTGGGATTCGAGGCTGGCGCGAGGTATTGTTCGTTTCACGATTTTCTGAGCGCTATTAGAGACTTTCCTGTTTGCTGTTTCATGTGTACCAGTCCGTTCTTGCCTGTCCGTTTGACTCCGATTTCTGCCTAATCCCTGTATTCTGCCTACCAGTGACCCGACTACCTGCCTGCCCACGTTCCTGTCTACGCCCGTCCCTCCGGAACTGTGTACGGACTCTGCCTGCCCGAATACGACCCCTGCCCGCACGACCATTCTCTTGCCTTTTGCTATTGGTTGCATTAAATCTACATCGCGCAGTCGCGACTGGAAACATCTCTCTGTCTCTGGGGCGTTCATTACATTGGCACATTTGTACTTTTACCCGAAGCTAATCAGCTAGCATGTTAGCCTTGGATGAGCAGCTAGCTAACTATAAAACTATTGTCAAAAGTCATGAATGAATTCCAGTGCTCAACAATGAACCACTGTCTTTCAGAGGATGCTTTAATTAATCAGATGGTAAATTATGTAACCCACACCGTGGCAACCAGCCTACAGTCCTGTCATCCAGTCACACACACCGTGGCAACCAGCCTACAGTCCTGTCATTTAAAAAACTGTTAACTCTGGCTGGAGGGTTTCAATATTTGAACGCTCAAAGAACTTGGACTGACGTCTAATGTTGTCTGGGAACTGCTGCGACATCTCTGTCCGTTTACCTTTTGAGCTGGCACTGATGTAATTATATCAATATCAACACAGGAGAACACACACACAGATGTACTCACACATACACACACACACAGACACACACACACAGACACACACACACACAGACACACACACAGTTCCACACACACACACACACACACACACACACACACACACACACACACACACACACACACACACAGTTCCACACACACACACACAGTTCCACACACACACACACGCACACACACACACACACACACACACAGTTCCACACACACACACAAATACAGACACACAGAACAGTTCCATACTTAGATGTTAGTAAACACAGAGCTCAGCTGGTGTGTCAGAGCTCCTAGCATTACATCATCGGTGTGTGTTTGTGTTTATGGAGCTCACCTTCCTTTTGACGAATTGAAAAGCAGAACACTTCTTGAAGGAGAAAGCATTGTTCTCTCCTCCGCCTTCTCCGCCTCCTTTTTCCCCTCGTTCTCCTCCACCTCTTTCTGCTCTTCCTCCGATCAGAAGCTTCATGGTGGACAGGAGAACACAAGCCACGGACGAGCCCAGTGCGACGGGCAGACTGATCGGGAAATAGACAAACCAGGAAAGAGTGGATGGAGAGAAATAGCAACAGATATATAGAAAAATATAGAAGAGAGTTATAGGAAGAAGTGAAGAGGGTAGTGGTGATGAAATAGAAACAGAGAAGGGAGAGAGGGTGGAAAGGACTGCGAGGGTGTGTGAGATTTAGAGAAAGGAAGAGAGTGAGAGAGGGAGAGACATGAGAGGGAGCGAGAGAAGGAGACAAAGATGGAGAGAGACAGAGAGGGAGAGAGGGAGACGGAGACAGAGAGAGGGAGACGGAGAGAGAGAGAGAGGAGAGGAGAGAGAGGAGAGAGAGAGGGGAGGAGAGAGGAGAGAGGAGAGGAGAGGAGAGGAGAGAGGGAGAGGAGAGGAGAGAGGAGAGGAGAGGAGAGGAGAGGAGAGGAGGAGAGGAGAGGAGAGGAGAGGAGAGGAGAGGAGAGGGAGAGGAGAGGAGAGAGGAGAGGAGAGAGGAGAGGAGAGGAGAGAGGAGAGGAGAGAGGGAAGGAGATCCCCGCTGATGTGACTGCAGAGACAGGATTATTGAAAAGCCTATATTATTGTGTGTGTGTTCATGTGTTGTGATTGAGTGTGTGTTTGCACAAGTGTGTGTCGTAGCTGAGTCGTGTGTATTTGAAGGTAGGTCATCTTAGTTCCAACTCATCTTAGTTCTAACTCATCTTAGTTCTAACTCATCTCAGTTCTAACTCATCTCAGTTCCAACTCATCTTAGTTCCAACTCATCTTAGTTCCAACTCATCTCAGTTCCAACTCATCTTAGTTCTAACTCATCTTAGTTCTAACTCATCTCAGTTCCAACTCATCTTAGTTCCAACTCATCTTAGTTCCAACTCATCTTAGTTCCAACTCATCTTAGTTCTAACTCATCTCAGTTCCAACTCATCTTAGTTCTAACTCATCTTAGTTCCAACTCATCTTAGTTCCAACTCATCTTAGTTCCAACTCATCTTAGTTCTAACTCATCTCATTTCCAACTCATCTTAGTTCCAACTCATCTTAGTTCCAACTCATCTTAGTTCCAACTCATCTTAGTTTTAACTCATCTTAGTTTTAACTCATCTTAGTTTTAACTCATCTTAGTTCCAACTCATCTTAGTTCCAACTCATCTTAGTTCTAACTCATCTCAGTTCCAACTCATCTTAGTTCTAACTCATCTTAGTTCCAACTCATCTTAGTTCCAACTCATCTTAGTTCTAACTCATCTCAGTTCCAACTCATCTTTGTTCCAACTCATCTTAGTTCCAACTCATCTTAGTTCCAACTCATAACTCATCTTAGTTTTAACTCATCTTAGTTTTAACTCATCTTAGTTTTAACTCATCTTAGTTTTAACTCATCTTAGTTTTAACTCATCTTAGTTCCAACTCATCTTAGTTCCAACTCATCTTAGTTCCAACTCATCTTAGTTCCAACTCATCTTAGTTCTAACTCATCTTAGTTCCAACTCATCTCAGTTCTAACTTATCTCAGTTCTAACTCATCTCAGTTCCAACTCATCTCAGTTCTAACTTATCTCAGTTCTAACTCATCTCAGTTCTAACTCATCTCAGTTCTAACTTATCTCAGTTCTAACTCATCTCAGTTCTAACTCATCTCAGTTCTAACTCATCTTAGTTCTAACTCATCACTAGCACCAAATGATAACTACTTTATCTCCCCTCTTCCCTCTTTTCTCTCTTCTGGGAAATGACGCTGTGTTGCTCTGACTGTCCATCGGTGTAGACGTTTGATACTGTAGATCAGCTAATCTTGCCGAACAATCTGTCATTATTGTGCCTGGCCAAGGTCATCTGAGGAAAAGCTCATCTAAGGCAAAGGTCATCTAAGGCCAAGGTCATCTAAGGCCAAGGTCATCTAAGGCCAAGATCATCTAAGGCCAATGTCATCTGCCTCTGGTTTCAGAACGACCTGAGTGACAGATCACAGACCATTTTAGTTCATGGAGTGATATATATTTGTTCTGGTATTAGTTGGGTGTAAAGGACTGGACCCAAAGGAACGGACATGGAGATTTAACGATCACGATGTGTAACAACCTAGTGTGTATTTTATTGAAACCAGGTGATGAGTTGGGCAGGTGAAGGTGAAGACAGACAGGCAGAGAAAGAGATGGTGAGACACTTGGTACAGGAAACAACATACACAGAGAAAGGAAACACAGGGAACCGGAAGACATAGGAAACACAAGGGGGAAAACATAGGAAACACAAGGGGGAAAACATAGGAAACACAGGGGGGAAAACATATGAAACACAAGGGGGAAACATAGGAAACACAGGGGGAAAACATAGGAAACACAAGGGGGAAACATAGGAAACACAAGGGGGAAACATAGGAAACACAAGGGGGAAAACATAGGAAACACAAGGGGGAAAACATAGGAAACACAAGGGGGAAACATAGGAAACACAGGGGGGGAAACATAGGAAACACAAGGGGGAAAACATAGGAAACACAAGGGGGAAAACATAGGAAACACAAGGGGGAAAACATAGGAAACACAAGGGGGAAAACATAGGAAACACAGGGGGGAAACATAGGAAACACAAGGGGGAAAACATAGGAAACACAAGGGGGAAAATATAGGAAACACAAGGGGGAAACATAGGAAACACAAGGGGGAAACATAGGAAACACAAGGGGAAAACATAGGAAACACAAAGGGGAAAACATAGGAAACACAAGGGGAAAACATAGGAAACACAGGGGGAAACCTAGGAAACACAAGGGGGAAAACATAGGAAACACAAGGGGGAAACATAGGAAACACAAGGGGGAAAAATAGGAAACACAAGGGGGAAACATAGGAAACACAAGGGGAAAAACACAGGAAACAGGGGGAAAACATAGGAAACACAAGGGGGAAAACATAGGAAACACAAGGGGGAAAACATAGGAAACACAAGGGGGAAACATAGGAAACACAAGGGGGAAAACATAGGGAACACAAGGGGGGAAACATAGGAAACACAAGGGGGAAAACATAGGGAACACAAGGGGGAAAACATAGGAAACACAAGGATGAAAACATAAGAAACACAGGGGGGAAAACATAGGAAACACAGAGGGAAAACATAGAACCACATAGGAGTCGGACAGGGTTACATTTTGGTTCTCCTATTGTTCAATTGATATTTATTTTTAAAAGTGACCTTGCTGAGGGATTTGTATCGATACACACTTTGTTTCTACAGTTTAAAACTCTATTACACTCCAATCCTGAATTGAAATTGGGGCAAAGAAATTAAAAATTAACAACTTAACTTAAAATAACACAGTCACTGAATTATGGATAGTCAGGTCACAGAGGGTGTCCTGGGCTCCCATAATGCACTTCAGATACTTTCCTCGGAACAGCTGACAGTGCAGTGTTAGAAAACATCACACTAGAGTGAAAGAAACCTACACAGTACTTCACTGAGGCTACACAGAAATGCTATGGGCACTTGAAGCAATGTTTAAGTCAGTCCTTATTTATTAATTAATACAGTATTATATAATGAATCTAGTATATCTATACTGCATTTAAATTGGATATAGTTTAGCCATTTTTTAATCAATACATTAGTCAATCAATTAGTCTGGGTCCGTCAGTAACTTCTGTTGTTGTTATTTATTTTTGTGATGTCAGCAGTGGTGAGTTGTGTTCCACACAGGGTGTTAGGGGAAAGCATTTCCTGTGTA